>PVHP010025086.1:0-25849 GCA_004024765.1 Zapus hudsonius
TGTTTTATCCTCAGGGATAGCAAAGCTTCAGTGCTTATGCTACAATATATTTAAAAATATCAGGTCTTTTGGCTTTTATTTGTGGTTGCTATCAACACCTCCCCCAACCCCCACACTTAAAAAAAACAGTGGAATGGGTAAAACAAGAAGAAACAAATGTTAAGAAATGGAATGAAGCATGGCTATCAGTGCTCAAATTACAAGCCCTGTGATGCAGAGAGAGTTATGTGGAGACACAGAAAACGGAGAGCAAGCATTTATGAGTGTGTAGTGCGCGTGTACTACTGTTCCTAAAGGATACGTTCATTGTGTAATAATGTGCTCTATGTAGGGTATATGTCATCCAAGACATATACAAATAAAATGAGGCTGTCTTACAGTAATGTGGTGGATTTCTCCAGGGTTAGGTGATTAAGTGTAAGGATAAGCTGTCAATAGAGTAAGTGTTCAATAATATTGTTTGACAATCTACCATCTGTGAGGAAAAACCGTGATATGTGAATGGCAATAAAAGCATTGGATCCTTTCTTTGCATCAGGAGAAACTGAAAAGAGTTGGAGGTGTTAGCATTTGAGTTTTTAAATATATTGACTCCAACAGCTTGTATCTTTCAGTTTGATCTTAGACGAGTTTCTGAGGATTTTGTAAGAATCACCATTCCATTTAAGGACGTGACAAAAGATAAATTTAAGCACTAATAAGCACAATGCTAAACTGTTTGTCACCAAGTGTTTGTCACTAAGTTGAAATTGTCTACTTCATTATCTTCCTCAGAGTGAAAGTACACTCCCAGGATCTTTCTGGCTTGTAGAGACGAAAAGGTCTTTATCTAACTGGACAGGTTTTCCTCAAGTATTTACAAACATTGGTACAGGATTTAGTAGAGCCATGAATTGGGGCTATACTCATCAGTACATCTATTTGCACATATCTGAATAAATGATTTAAATTCTCTATGCCTTATTTCTCACTTCTAAAAGTAAAAAAAAAGAATGAGGTAAATATTTGAAATTGTGACAATATCAGAAAAAAAAAATTATTAGACACCTAAGTCTAAACTTTAATGGAGGTACGTTTCAAGACCCCTTAGTAGAGGCCTGAAATAATGAATAGTCCTGCGTATATAACAGTGTCTTTCCCTTGTTACCTGAGCCCTTATCATACTCGGTGGTGGTAACCTTTGCAAATTTAGTTGCATTTAATCCTCTGCAATTTTAGGAATAAAAGATTCATTCTTGATATAGAACCTTGCCAACTCAGCAAACTTTTTTTTCTTCTTTATTGAATTGAGAACTTTCACCTTTTCACTTAAACAGACACTGACTGACTTATATTTAGCATATCTGAATGGTCAGCATCATTATTCTTTTGCTTTAGGGTCATTTTTTAAAATAAAAATACCAAAAGTATGACACTTCTCTTGAGAACAAGCATTGTGTTATGAGCGTGGATCTGATGGCTAAGGAGAGAATAATGGGCAGGGAGCATATGTCACACAAAGTCTGCACAAAGGCAAAGAAAGATGAGTGATTCAACATTTCATCAGAGCAGCATGGAATTTAAAATATCCAAACCAGACATTTTCAAAGTTCATGTGTAATTACATAGCCTCATTAAAAAAACTTTATTGTTCTGATTAAATTGTAAGATACAGTCAATTACAGAATTTTCAACATAAAAGTAATCTGAACTCTGTTTTCACATAGAATTCTGTAAATGGCTAATGTTTCTATGCCAAAAACTAAAATCATAAGTAATAAAATTATGTTTGAACCCATCAAGCTAAACAATGTATTTGAGAGAAGACAAAGAAGAGGTAGACATAAACAGAAGTAAATGTATGCATGTGGGGATTCAGGACATCGTTGATTCATCCTGGGAAAAGGGTTAAGTAATGACCATGTCCTGGATAAGCATTTTGTAATTGTTTTGTAAAATAATTTTCTAAATGATTTTTGACAAAAGACACAAGCTGTTTATAAAATTACTCATTTATTTTACGTAAATTCTAACACAATTTTTTGAACAAAGGTCTTTAAAATACTATTTTTTTTAGCTTAGTACTCATGTTTTTCAGTCAATCCCATCTAGAATCTGAGAAAGAGGTATAGTAAACTTATAATTTTGTAGAACTTAATGTCTGCCAGTCAATTCACAAATGTGTTTTAATAGTAGGAAAAATAAAGTAACTTACTCCTCTTTATAATAAATATTAAATACTGTTGCTTGAATTATCACTTTATTATCAATCCCATAAAAATTGTTTAAAATTTTTATGGAAATCACATAATTTATAATTGTATCTAATTAGCTATTTTATTTATCATATAAAACAAAATAAATCTTTTCTTTTCTTAATGTTTTATTTTTATTACTTTTAAAAATATTTTATTTATTCATTTTCTAGCAGAGAGATACAGAGAGAGTGGGGGGAGAGAGAGAGCACCAGGCCACACCTTGTGGGTCTGGCTTATGTGGGTACTGAGGAACTGAACCTGGGCCTTAGGCACTGGAGGCAAGTGCCTTAACTGCTGAGCCATCTCTCCAGCCCCAATAAATCTTTTCTTATGTTACAGGTATATAAAACAGAACACTCAGATAATCCAAATTTATTTTTAGAAAATGTATTTTTGTGTTTATACATATACAAGCATATGCACTTAGTAATATTTCACAAGAATTAAAACATGCCAGCCAGGCACAGCAGTTGGCACTTACTTTCTTAAAGTTGAGAACTCTATTACATGAACATTCTGAAGTTGATCATATTCCATTCCCATCATCCACTTTTGTCCTTTCACCCTGTCCCCATTCCACCGAGACCCTTCCTCTTCCTTGGCAGTCCTTCATTTATTCTCCTCTGTCCTTCATGGAAAAATGTCAATGGGCTCAGAATGAAACAGGACTTATGGGGACATCAGTCACCATTGTCTGTTCATTAATACACTCCGTGATCCATGTTGGGAGGACAGTGCCCCAAAGTAGTGCTTCGTATCCTGTGGCTCTTACATTCGTTCTGCCCATCTTCTACAATATTGACAGGGCCTGGGAGGGTGTGATAGATTTCTCAACAGCCTCTCATTTTCTGCTTTGATGAGTTTTGAGTTTCTTCAGTGTCTGATGCCTTGTCCATAGGGAAGGTTCTCTGGCTAGCAGAGAGAGATCAGCACTCATATTCTTTCGATTACCTCTTATGCAATGGTCCTGATTCATGGCAGCTATGACTCATTCAGGGTTAAGCACTGGATTTTCTCTTCTTATAAGCAAGCTGCTGGAGGATAAAAATCATCAACAGTCTTAGCTCATGTATTTAATACCAGTTTTCAAAGGCTGAGTTACAAGAATCACTGTGGGGTCAAGACAGGCCTCAGTTATAGAGTGAAATCTCAGTCAGGCTAGACTATAGTGAGAGCCTGTCTCAACAAAAAATACTAAAGACACAAATAAAATTAAAATTGAGTATTAATTTTAAACATATTTTTATTTCTTTATTTGAGACACAGAGATAGAAAGAGAAGGAGGGTGTGATGGTTAAGTTTTGTTGTCATTTTGACCTTTCAAATAATCTTGGGTGGGTCTCTGAGGATGTTCACAGGAAGGCAGCCTTTCAGTAGGGGGCAGGATGTAAGGAAGCTCAAAGGAGCTAGAAGTAAACATCCTTTCCTGTGTGGGCAGTGCAGGAAGGAAATTCCAGAGACTCAGGAAGCCATTAAGTCTGGGATAGAATTGCAAAAACCCACCCTAGGGCTATATAAAGGTGAAAGAATTTCTCTCTCTGCTTGGACCTGTGAAAGAGGACCAGCCTCTTTCACTTTTATGGGACTTCCCCTGGATCTGTAGCTTGAATAAATACTTTCCTCCCCCAAATTGTGCCTGGTTTGAAGATTCATCCTAGCAGCGTGTGGCTGACTGTGACAGAGGGAGTGAGAGAGAAAGAGAGAGGAGAGAGAGAGAGAGAGAGAGAGAGAGAGAGAGAGAGAGAATGGGCACATCAGATTTTCCTGCCAATCATGAACCATTTTGTACAACTGACTTTGCGTGAGTATCTAGGGAATCAAATTAGGCTGTCAGGCTTTGCAAATGTCTTTAATCACTGAGCCATCTCTCCAGCCCTGGAGTTTTAACTTTCTTTAGAATTTTAAGTTTACAACTTTATAAGATAGTTTCAAACTAAAAGTTGTAAGACTTATAAGAAGAAACCCATATACCCTTTACCCAAGTTCAATACTGATTAAAATTTTCCTAATTTTTGTATATATTATATGCATATCAATAATGTTTTGTAATCATTTAAGAATAAGTTAAATTATGAAGTTTGGCTTCCTGATGTTTCTTTATCTTTGAACATCATGCTACACTGATTTACATATATGTGGTTTTGTTTCACTAAATTTATTGCTCATTCATTATTTTTCAACTGTCATGGTTTGATACAGGTGTCCCCCACAAACAATTGAATGTGTTCTGATAAATCGATCCTCAGCTGATGGCAGTTTGGGTTTTACAACCTCGATGAAGCTGTGTTGTTGGGGGCGGGCTTATGGGGTTTTAAACCAGCTTCCCCTTGCCAGAGTTTGGCACACCTTCCTGCTGCTGTTTGCAGTGCTGTGGCAGAGGTGATGTCCAGCCCTCTGCTCATGCCATCGTTTTCCCTGCCAGGATGGAGTCTCCCCTCGAGTCTGTAAGCCAAATAAACCCATTCCTCCATAAGCCGCTTTTGTTTGGGTTCTTTCTGCGCAGCAACTAGAATGTTGACCTCAACATCAACACATACTGAGTTCACAATATGTGAATATGTGGTAAACAAATTGGGAAAAATACCAGAAAGAAATAAAACACACTAATGATGCAGATTATGTCAATGAAAATTTTGATGTATTTATAAAGAAAGACATGATTTTTTCAGCTATCTGAAACAGCTGAAGAATGGATATTTTAGGGTAGAGAGATTGCTCAGTGGTCAAAGCACTTGCCTGCAAGCCCTAATGACCTGGGTTTGATTCCTGTACCCAATTAAACCAGATTCAAAAAGTGAAGTATGCATCTGGATTTCTTTTGCAGCAGCTGGAGGCCCTGGTGTGCCCACTACCCATTTGCTCTGTCTCTCTTTCTTCTATCTCTCTCTGCTTGCAAAATATGTATAATATTTAAGCAATGACTGAAGAATTAGTAGGCTAAAGGAAAAGAGTTTTTGCAAGTTAGAACTGACAATTTGTAGAATTTAAGAGGTGATCCAATTTGTTCTGTCATACCAAGGATCTGCATGTCTTTTGGCTTTTGTAGAATTCTTTTGGCTAGATGATAGAAATATGGTGAATGTTTAGCTTTATTTTGTCAAGTACATTTAGTGCTGTTCAAGGAAGAAGAAAGAATTTATTTATGAATAGCAAGGAGGTGAAAATTGGTCTTCTCTAGAAATGATTCAGTAAGATCAAATATGTGTTTCCTGGAAAGCTCAGGAGAATGGCTGTTTTCTAGAAGTAAACTGTTTTAAGGCTTTTACCAATAGAGGAGGGGTCCTTTGAACATATCAGTAAATGTCCCAAATGAGCACATCGCCTTAAAGAAGAGAAATAAACACCTACTTAGACTGCAATCTACAGATTAAGACAACTTCAGGAGAATTCCAGTGAAAATGGCAGAGTAGGAACTTTGTCACAGAAACCCAGGGGAAAAAGAAGCAAAATGTTACAAAGTACATACTTTTAAGGTTCTTTTTCACCAAAAGTGAACATCTGGAAAGTAAGATCCCTGCAGAGAAGCAGGAGGGACCTACAAGCAATCAGTGAAGAAGATCAATGAGCAGGCTCTATCTAGTTTGCTAACTTCAGGAAGTGTTCTTCTTACCCTGTTCTGCCTGAATCAACAAGAGCCCAAGAAATACTAAGAAGGAAATCTTCTAACTCACATCAGCAGTGTCAAATCACAAGAACCAGAAGAAGAGAACAGGAGGGACCAGCCTAGTAGCCAGAGTGCCTCTGGACAGCCTTAAACAGCCTCCCTTCCCTGACAGTACCCAAGATTCCCTTTGCCCTTCCCCCACAGCATCCAAAACACATGAACCAATATTTTCACTGACATATCCAGCCAAGACAAGTTATCAAGGGAACAGAGTGTCAGATTATATACCCACTAATAATATTGAAGCCAAAAGCACCATTGTTGTTAATTTGCTACAAGGACACTTACATAGCAGGCACATGCGCCAGCTTGGGTCACTCTAGGTGCTAGTATTCTCCTCTGAGCCTCACTTGTCACTTGCCACACCTGGTACCAAGGGAGCCTACCCTGAAGATATAACTTCAGACCATCAGGTCTATGAATGCAGCTGGATAATAAAAATAAATAAATAAACAGAAAATGTAGTGATTAAATATCCCAAGATACAAAAATCTCAAGAGCAATAATAGAAGAAACACAAAAAAAAATCAAGGCAACATAGCACCTCCAAAAATCATGAATCCCACAGTAAAGACCTCTGTGAGACTGACTTAGATGAAATGCCAGGGAAATTCTTTCTGAACAAAAGTTAGCTTTGCATTCTGTGCAACCAGTACCTCTTTGTCAGATGATCTATGTCAAAATATTTGGAAGAGAGTGGATTTTTTTTCATTAGAATATATGATAAAAATTCAACATATTTTAGAAAATTGACCAAATTTGAAAATTATACTTAAATATTAATATTTAATGAAGAAATATAAAGCAAATTTTGAATGTTTTAGAGCTACAAGTGTTCTATAATCGCATATGCAAGCACATGTACTTTATTTCCATTAGAACTCTTAATATAACAGTTTATGCTTCTTCTTTTCCTGATTTTTAAGTTTTCAGGTAGACCCCATACATCATTTGCCTTTGCATCTATTCTGCTCACTGTAGGATACCAATATGTGGAAAGGAATTTATTCAACACTTCCATATTTACATATTGATGGATATTGATTAAAGTGCATCATTAGGATTAATATAAACAATATCACAACACGATTAACATTTACAAGATGGTATTATGTTTCCCAGTAAGCAAGAGATTTGTATCTAATTTATTTCAACAAAGTAGAGCCAAAAATAATAAATAAGAATCCAGCCTCTCCTGCATTTTCTTGACATTTTGAGAGTGCTTTCAGAAAGTATGTATATTTTACATGTATTTTCTAGGAAGAACATTTACTTGTGACTAAAGAAGTCTCCTATTGAAAGGCATCTGGAATTTGTCCTGATTTGCTGTACTGCCTCTTAATTAAAAGAAAAAAAAAGCCAAGTTTCACAGTTGATGAGTATATTTCATTTAACCATGTAAGGTTCTAAAGTCAGCTAGTTAATGAGATCTATTTCCCAAGTGCAATGAGAATAAGGAAAGAGAAATATGTTTTTTCAGACTGGGTCATTTAATATACCGACCATAGTAGAGCTTGCAGCAAAGATGAACTGTCCCGCCTACTCCAACTCATTATCTTTACAAGCAGAAGTCTAAAGGGCAAGGGCATTAGCAGTAACTTCCAAAAAAGCCTAATGTATGTTTCATGGAAATGGTCAAAAAGATCTTTTAGTGAAGGAAATGCCACATGATTTGCTTTTAGGGGCTCAGTTGCAAAAAGGCCAGGATGATAATGCAGACCTTGCTCTGGTGATTTTCAGGAAGCTCATTTGCATTGCTTGGAATTCTTTTGAATGATTCTTTTATTATATATCAATGAAAAGGCTTGAAGTTAGTCTTGCTATCGGTATATTTAAAATATGAACTGCTTTGTTCATTCCAAAGCACCCAAGCAATGATCTTGAAGGTAACTGAGGCAAGAATCCTAGCAGTCTGCCAAGACGATATGAATTACTGAGCATGTGCTGGGAAACAAGAACACTTACTCTCCACTTTGAAGTTTCTCATCTCCCATAAAAACTGCAGATTAATGAATACTCCATTATAGTAGCAAGTTGAATCACCCAGGGGGATGCAGGCTTTCACTAGAAACAAGTCTGTGGTTTAAGCTGTCCCTTCATGTGTCGGAGAGCAAAAAAGAAAATGTATTATCAAAAGTCTCAACTTTTTTTGTGTGTGTGGGGTGACTTCTTTAGTACAGTCAATTTGAAACACTTGTATGTATACAGATGGCTCAGAAAAGACACTTTAAGCACATTATCCAATGCCCCATTTTAATTAGCTCTCTTTAAAAGGTACTGATTGGATGCCACATTCATTTGGGGACGCATGCATCTCTGATTTCAAGCCTTCCCAACCTCCCTGTATTTAAAAATCATCAATAATGAAACTAATTTCTTTCATCTCTATAGGCACTGACAGTGAAAAATGAGCAAATAAGTTGAAGTGAATATAAATATTAAATGCCCAAATACATTGCCATTCATCATGGCCCAGGGGTTGGTCGTCGTGTTGATCAGGGTTCATTATCAACATCTGACAGAGTGATTTCACTTTCTTTCAAGATAAGCCGATGAAAGAGCTCAACCACGTGACGATCCACATGTCCAGGATGTAGCTGTCCAGACAAACCTCACGCTAGCACCGCACACGGGATGTAACTCCTGCAAACTGAGAATTCAGTTTCACTGTACTCACTTCCAGCCCATAGAGCAGCACAGTGCAAGCAAGGCATAGAGACTTTACTTGATCCCAAAGGGTGGTACAGAGTATTCCACACCTAGAGCTCATAGTTCCACAGAGTGGGGTCTCTGGTGCTACAGCCTCCATTCTGGCATGATGGGGGCCATGGGCTCCAAGTGCAGCTGTAGTCCAAGAGCCAGCCCTGGCCACAGTGCCAGAGGCAGGTTCAGCCTACAGCAACCCAGTGTTGCAGCCCTGGGTCCCTGACCCAGGGTGTATGGCCCAGCCTGACCCCTGTTCAAGCTAGGCACATATGGAGTCTGGCTTGGCTTTACCAGGCAGAAGAGCTGGGCATTTGAAAGTCAGGGAACTGGAGGAAGGGAATACTGCTATCTTATTCAGAATCTCCTGAAATAAGCACAGGTTTCCTCCTTGCCCCACCCATGAACCTGAGGAAATGAGGCGGGAAGAGGGTAAGGAAGCAGCCATACTCTGGCAGATCACACCTGTGAAAGAAAGAAACTCCATGACAGGAAGGACCAAAGAGAAGATGAGAAACCAAAACCACCATGAGCATAAGGGCAGGTAGGAGGGAGGTGGCTAAGCATATAAAACCCAATCCAGGAGCCTACTCAGAAGGACTCCCAGCTCTGAAACCCCTTCCAACCCAAAGGGAGCTTTGGTTACAAGAAACCAGTTATCTCTTTTTTTTCCCCAAATGCTAGAATAAATTTCTGGATATCAGATCAAAATACTGTATAATACATTTAAAAATCATGTAAAAAGTAATTTTTAAAGACAATATCTTGGTGGAAAGCATGAATAAAATCATGTATATAATGATGATCACATATTTCTAGCATATTTAAAATATGACTTGATTTACCAAGACAAAGTTTGTTGTCAAGTATATAGGCTATCAAATTATCATAAGAAAAAAAACAATAAATGAAATATCTTCATATTTTAAATTACTGATCTGGAATTTTTAGGGCTGACCAGTTATCTTTTTATCTCAACTCTCCAAGTTTCTCTCTATCCTAAGACATTGATCCTTTGTTCACCTTAAGGGACGACACCAAATGTGAGAGGGCCCCTGCATCACACCACACTACACTGCTCCACACCAGCACTACAGCAAGCATGTAGTTTGACATGCAAACCCAACACCTTGTACAGAATGTAAAAACCCCTAAAAACCACATACTTGTGCAGGATACAGGATGTGACTCTGAGCACAAACAACATACTAACACCAAAGGCATTGTGTAACTCTCCATACAATCTCCACATAAGCACCGTGAACAGGTTGCCAATCTCCATAGAAACTACATACTAGCCCCACTCACTGGATTGAACTCTCCACACAAACCGCACAGAAGGTAGCTTTCCACAGAAGCCACACACTAGCACTACATCATAAAATGGAGCTCAGGAAGGAAGAAAGTTTTCATATGTCTGGAGAGTTTTGAGGTAAGCATGCACGATGGGAAAGTTAATGTTTTTCAATAATATCTACTTATGCAGTGGAAAGTCTTGGTTCTTTCTGTTTTTTTTTTAAGACTCACTTATTAATAATTAGAAACACTGTATGAACAAGTCTTGTGGGTTGTGTGTTTGTGTGTTGTTGTTTTTTGTTGTTGAGGGAAGAAATGTCTCTGGATATTCTCCCCCACATTGGTTCTTACAATACCCCCCCTTTCTGCAAAGTTCTTTGAGTCATGGTGGGTTAATTTTAAGTGTGTTTTACTGCTGAGATCTTAAGAGTCTGGATTTCTTTGAGTTTTTTTTATAGTTTTGTTCTTTTTATAACCCACACTGCCTCTTGCAAATTGGATACAAAGTCCTTTGTTATTTACGATCTTTTAAAATATTGTATTTGTCAGTATTCTCCCAAGAAACTACACATATAGATTATATATTGTGATATGCACTATGAGACTTCATTTATTTGATTTTGAAGACCGGGAACACTCATAATACCCAGGTTTAAGCTGTGGGGCCAGGAAATCAACTAGTATAATTATATATGAATGGAAGTGGTGAAAATAAGAGTTCTAATGTTCAAGGACAGAACAAGATCAGTAAAAGTTTGTTCTTTATTTCATCCATCTATTTTGTTCTGAACCCATCATGGATTGCATGATACCTGTCCACATTGGTGAAGCAGATCTTTATTTCTCAGTATACTGATTCACATATCACCTTTCACAAACACACCCAAAATAATGTTTTACCAGAAAACTAGGCATCCCTCTGTCCAGTCTTGTTGCTCTATAGAATTATGCATCATAAATCTGAATTTTATATCAGTATAAGTATATCCCACTATTTACCTTCAATTCTCTTAAACACACTATCTTATAACTTTCAGAAAAAAATATTACATGTCAAAACTTCTGTCCCTTAGCTCAAATTAATACTGGGGTAGTCAGCTTTTCATAACTGTGACAAAATATCTGAGCAAAAAATTATAAAGAGGAAATATTTGTTTAAGTTCATTTCATAGTAGTTGGGTCCCATCACTTTGGGACTGTGCCAAGATAAACCATGTGGTAGGAGCCCATGGGGGTGGTAAAACTGGGTACTTCACCATAGCCAGGAAACAAAGAGAAAACTGAGCACTGAGAATCTTCTATGATATACCCCGGTAATATAACATCCTTTGACTGGCTCCACCTCATGTTTCCACCACTTCCCAAAAGTGCCCCAATCTGGCCAGCGTGTCTTTAACACATGAGACACTGGGGAGTACTACACTTCAAAACAAGAACATGATTTTCTATAAATATGCATTTGGAGTAGCATGCCTTTATTTTTTTTCTAATGAATTTAATCTTTCCAGAAGGGGAGTTTGGATTGCTTTGCTTGGGCAATGTCAGACACTCAACAGAAGCTAAAGAGATAGTTTTTATTGAATAAAAGAAATATGTATTTTGTAGCTCTCATTTCTTTTTTTTTTTTTTTGTCTTTTTTTTTATTGTCCATAATGAGTTACAACATTTATTTAGTGGGCAAACAATGAGTTGTTATCCCCAATTCCCCACTGCCCTCCCCTCCCCCCTCAACTGGATAACCTCCTCCATGGGTCGTCTGTAGCTCTCATTTCAACCTTTTCACATATGATCAAAATTTAGTGAATATCTATTCAATTGCAGGGTTTTGTGAGGTTATGTTTTTTGTTGCTATTGATGTGATATAAATACATATATTATTTGCAGAGGCCTTACTGGTGTTTACCTTTTGGGAGCTGTGAATATTTGGAAAACAGTCCTACTCTGGAGTAGGCATTAAGACTTGGATTCTCTCCAATTCAGAAGACCTCTCTTGAGGTCCTTTTGTTTTATGACAGACACACTCCATTAGAGTGATCCGTTGGTAAGATTTTTAAATTGAAAACAGCCCATACCAAAGGCTGTTTTCTTCTTTTCTTATGTGCCTGAATTAAAATCATCTTCTGTTGAAACCCAGATTTTTCTACATTAGTGATTTTTCTCCTCATACATTGTGAAGCTTCTTGTTATGGCAGAGATAGCTCAAGAAGCTCCACAGACACTTTAATTGAAGCTCATAAATGTATATAATGTTTAATCTTCGACATAAAGACCCCTAAGCTCACAACCTTAAAGCAGCCTTAATACTCATCCACCACGACTCAGGGAACTATGCCGAAGAGGGGGCAGAAAGATTGTGAGAACCGTGGTGGGGGAGACTATCCAGAAGCATGGCCAGGAGAACCTGGCTGAATACTAGGCTATCCATGGTCCCCTGTCACAAGGACTGATCCAGACGACCCATAGAGGAGGTTATCCAGCGGATTGGGGAGGGGAGGGCAGTGGGGAATTGGGGATAACAACTCATTGTTTGCCCACTAAATGTTGTAACTCATTATGGACAATAAATATATTTAAGATAAAAAAAAAGCTAAATGAAGAGATAAGAACAAATATTGAAGTAAGCTTTATCATGTTGGAGACAATGTAGGCAAATGTGAATTTTCAGTTTACTTACCATTCTTTGCTATTCTTCTGCTTTCATAGCAGTGTTTTGGAAAAATATGACGTATAATGATGCAAGTAACCCAGTATAGTGTGCCTTTTGTTTTGTTTTGTCACTCACATTGTATAGGTTTGCATTAGTCCTATTAGTAAATATTTCTTGGGGATATATTGATAGGAGCAAATTATAACAAATTTTTGTGTGTGTGTGTGTGTGTGTGTGTGAGAGAGAGAGAGAGAGAGAGAGAGAGAGAGAGAGAGAGAGAGAATGTGTGCATCCATGTACACAACCAGAACATATGGTCCTCATTATGTCCTCCAGAAATTATAGAAAATAACATTTTCAAATGTGAACCATAATAATAATAGTACTTTAGGCTCCTGGAATTCAGAAGTATATAAAACAAGTCTCAAGCTTTGTGGATATTGAATACTAATGGACAGAAAGATGGAAAATATACAAGTAAAAGGGAAAGTCCTAGAAGTGAGCCTTGCCATCAAGATCCAGGAATAATCTGGTGTGGAAAGAGCCAAGACTAAAGAAACAAATATCAGGAAGTGAATTCAGATATTTTAGCCATGAAACCCAAGAGTAACTTGAATGTCCTTCATTTCATTTCTTTTTTTTTCTTTTCTATTCTTTAGTTTTCTTTTCTTTTCCTTTCTTTTCTTGTCTTGTTTTGTCTTGTCTTATCTTGTTTTTTCAAAGACAGGGTCTTCCTCTAGCTCAAGCTGACCTTGAACTCCCTCTATGGTCCCTGGCTGGTCTTGAACTCATGCTGATCCTCCTACCTCAGTCTCCCTTGCCAGTGCTTGGATTAAAGATGATGGTCAACATCCTAGAATAAGAGTAGCTTGAGGTTTTAAGAAGAGCTATGCAACTATTGCCTCAGCATTTCTCCGTGGCACCCAGAATCTTCTCATTATCATGTAAGCAGAACACAGGGGAAGTGAGAGTAGCTAGGGGACACAAGAGAACCACTAAAACCCTAAAATCAAACTCAACAGTCAAGACTGTCACTAATTGACTTTGTAAGATTATATATTTCAAGTTGAAAGTGAATGCATATGTATTGACTATCACTTTCATCTCCTCTTAATGTTTCCATCCACAGTGGTATTTATTTAAAAATAAACTTTACTGTAGTAGAGAAGATGGATCAGTGACTAAGAGTACTTCCTGTGCAAGCATGACGTCTGAGGGAGCCTGAGAGACTGCTTGAACATGGGTATACATATCTGAAGCCCCTGTCCCATAGGGGATCAGAGACTTGAGAATTTCTGGAGCTTGCAAAAAAAAGAAAAGAAAAGAAAAAGAAGGAAAGAAAGAAAGAAAGAAAGAAGAAAGAAAGAAAGAAAGAAAGAAAGAAAGAAAGAAAGAAAGAAAGAAGTTGTAGGACCAGTAAAGACATCAATAAAAGACACACAGAAGAGGGATGCACATGATGATGCCCTATATTCCACTTTTGGCCACCATAGGCAAGCACACTTCACCACAGGCAAGCACAAAGGACATCGGAAGGGCAGATGTATGAGCACACACCACATATACACACACATAACACAACTTGGACACACACAACCACAAATCACTACAACATGACTTTGTGAATACAGCATCACAATAGACCATCATGGTTACATGTTCTTACTATACAGTAAGAGTCATTCTGCTCCGTTATAATCTTACAACAGCACTTGTTTATATGGTCTATTGCATGTATTTGACTCTATTTGATTTAAAAAATCCATATAGAATATGTGAGAAGCTCTTGACAATCACAAGAACACACACACACACACACACACACACACACACACACACACACACATAAATGTTTTAAAAAGTGTAAGAGCCAAATCCTTTATCAGAAGCTATACAAATGAAAAGTCCTGAGCCCCCAGACACCACTTCCTCCTTATAGCTGCTCACAGACTCTTATTGCAAAACTTGCTCACTTTCCTGAGTTGTAATTCAGAAAGCATCACTTTTTTCTTTTCCCCTTTCTTTCTCTACTTTGCATGCTGTCTGAAGTATGCTTTTTTTTCTACTTTTTTTTTGTTTTTCAATAAATCCATTTTGCCTTAGTCATGCCCTGTTAGGGTGTGAGACAATGAACTCGACAGTATGAAAATCTGCTAAAGTGTGAGTCTATTCATACATGTTATATTCTTTAAAGACAAAAATATACTGTGGGAGTCACTCTGGGAAAGGGTCAGATGTTGAAGATTGTGGGCCTTTACAATGGGAAATCTTGAGTATGGTAGTGGTTACAGAATTGTAACATAAAGAGACAGAAATAAACACAGACTAGGATCATATTTACACTCATACAAATAATACAAATCATATATAATATTAATATCACATCCTGGCAAGGATTTGGAGCAACTGATATTCCCTGACACTACTTTTGAAAATGCAAAACAGTATAACCATTAGCCTGCCACCCCAAAAGGACTAAAAACAAGAGAAACAAAAGCTAATATCCAGATGCAAAAATAATTTATGCTTCCAGAGGAAAACATAAACTAACCCCACATCTGACATGTTTTCCCACTGAGTATTAAAATAAGTGGGCAAATGATGATGTAGGAGGAATAGGGTACTTTGAAGTCTCAAATTATCCCCCACAGGACACTGGAAAGTGATCAGTGGAAACAATAGCTGTACTGGAGAAACCTTAAAGCTAGATTAACACCTCAGCTAAATGATGAAGGTTTGAATTATCAGCACAATGCAACATCAAGTTACGCTTGATAAGACACAGAGAAGGGCACTTCACACCTGTGGTACACTTGCCAAGAAGAAAGAGCCTCACTGCAAATGATGAAAATACAGTAGAGAAACTCAAGAGGGTTTCTATAAAATAACTGATCAGCATAATAAAAAATGTTAAAATAATGGTATAAAGCAAAGCATGTAATGATCAAGTTAAGAACAGTGAAAGAAAATGAAAAGTAGGCTCTCATTTAGATCCTACTGCACAGAGACCATTATTGAGGAAAATGCTAAAGTAGTACAACACTGTTACCTTTTAGTAGCACTAACTGTGTAAAGGGCAGTGAGATGATAACATTAAATGAAGTTAGATAAAACTTTTTGTTAGTAAAAAATCTTTCTGAATTGAAAAGTTGAAAAAAAGAGTAATAATCATGACAGTGGATTATATTTTTTGCCATAAAAAGGAAAGAGAATGAGAATATTAGCTATTTAAAAGAAGCCATCTTTGAGAACAGATACCTTTTCCCTTTAAATTAGTTAGTAGTTAATTAGATCAATATAACTGACAACCAACTGCAACATTATGTAGGAATAATCAAATGAAGTCTACCCCCTCAATAAATTGTCTTGACCACTATTTCAGTCCTAGCACTACTTCTTAGATTCAAAGAAAAAAAATAAGATTACCAGCCTTAAAAGACAATAACAACCATTTCAGTTCATTAGTCTTCTATCATGTTGATTGTATTTTGATGAGATATTTATAATTCTAAAGTTCACCATAGGACACAGTCTTTGAGACTCAAATACTCATATTCAGTGATGTTTTAATCTTTTATTTTTGGAAAGGCTCTTACTTCAGAAGTGCTGCAGATTATGCAAGAGAGCGGGGTACCTTTGGTTTAAAAGAAGTTTATTTGAAGGTGATGATCACTCATGGCTTTACAATGTCTATCTATAGCTCTGGAAACGTTTTATACTAAAGTCCAATATTGCTTGTTTTCTGCAGGGCTAGGGATATGTTACTGTACTTTTAGTGAGGAGTTTTAAAGGGCACAGGCCCCATACTGAAATTGTTGATCTTGCAAAACTTGATAAACATTTCTATCTCTTTTTCTTCACATGAAAATTTACATAATTACAATTTGCTCAGAACATTGTTTTAATGGTTAAACAAACACAATAATACCAGGATAACAGTAAGTCACATATATGTATGTTAGCATGTGCATTTAGTATAAATGTGTATACACACATATATATGCATATATATATAGTCTACATATATATAATCTACATATATATATATATATATATATATATATATAATTGCTTTATGATGAACTGAAAATCAACTGTCATTGTACTGAAAAGTACAAGTGTAAACAAATATTCACGTATCTGAAATTCACCTTTCTTATATTTGATATCTGGACTCCAACTCACAGTAATCCTCCTGCCTCAGTCTTCCCACTGTTGGGATTCCAGATATGAAACACCATGTGTGGATTTCTTGAGTTCGTAACATGCACAATTTTAATTCTTATTTTCTTTTTGAAGAATTTCACCAAAACACTGATAGACAATTGCTAAGCATGAGAAATAACGAGAGTGAAAAAAGTGAGAGAGAGACACAGGGACACAGAGACAGAGACACAGAGAGAACTGGCCTATGTGTGAATTAATTATTGGAAAAGGCAGTTCGCAACCAAAAATACATTACCTATGTTCATAAAATGTTTACTACATTTTCTGAAATTATTACATTATCTTATTTTTACATGCAAACCCCTTTAAGAAAGTGACATTATGTATAAATGCAAAAACTATATAATAAAATTATTTTTTTAATAAGTAGAGATTTACATAAATGCTCCTTCAAATGAAGAATTTCTAATTATGTTACCAGTATCAGAAAAATATAAATGAAAATGATGCAGAAAAAAAGACTCAGTCATTAATTATAATATTTGGTTTCATTCAGAAAGACAAAAAAAAATCCTATTATAAGAATAACAAGAAATAATAAAAGACAAATATTTTATTGTTTTTAACATAAAGCTCACTTTTCTCCCAAAAGAACAATTTTCTTTTTCAGCAATTTCAATTGCTATGCTCAAAAATACCCCTACTTAAGTGACAGTCCTGTGCTCAAGTCACATTTCTCCATAGGAAGTTTTCTCTTCACACAGGCTGATAGCAGAGTCAGCTGTTCAGACATTTTAGTGGAAGAGATGTTGGCAATCTGGTAGCTGCTGACAGGCACTGTCACTTTTTTAAAAATCTAGTTCTAGAATGCACTATAGTGCTTAAATGCATTTTTTTCATGTTTTCAACTGTAGCTGTATAAAGCCATCAAAAATCCAATGATGAAACCTTAGTGGGCCTTCCAAAGCTGCCCATTTTATGAATGGCTTTTCCATGGGTAAAATGTTACATTTTTCAAACCATATGACTTTGACATCTCTGTTGTAAAACTTTGTTATATATATGTGAACCAATTTCCCAAATTCTTCTAATCTTCCATTGATGGATATGTCAATATTTATGCCAAAAGTTTGTGTTTGCAGACCGTGGTTTTATACTGTACCTAAATCTTGACACAGGTGAGTCCTTCAGCTCTGTTCCTTTTTGTTTCAATGTTTTATTCTTCCCTATTATAGGTCTTTTGCTTTTTTATGTAAATGAGAGAATCAGTTTGAAATTTCCATTAAAAATCTTATTGCCATTTTGGTTGGAATTTAGTACCAGCAATACATTACTTTAGGGAGAATCAGTCTCTTAAAAATACTGAGTCCTCCCACTGAAGTACTAACCAGGCCTGACTCTGCTTACCTTCAGATATCAGGAGAGTTCAGGGTGGTTTGCCCAAAGCTCCCACATGCTAGTCTATATAGTGCTGGATGAAAGGTGTTACATGAGCTGCCAGGGGAAACTGGTCATCTGTATTCAGAGAAAGTAGGGTCACTGCTATACAACCTACTGATGGTCTGAGAATTCGGAGGACACTGTTAATGGCAGAGACCAGCAAGGCAAGAAGTACTCATCTGCGCAGTAGTAGTGCTTAACCTAGGTGGATAATCAACAGCTCACTGATTGGCTAATAGTGGCAAGGCACCCTTAGCTGAAACTGTCATCCAAAGCAAATTTTCATGAAGAAAAACAAGCCAGATTCTAAGGGAAAGCCACCCCTAACAATAGGCCTACAGAGAGGCTACACCCATTAAATTCTCACTGAATGAACAATGTGTGTCTATTTAACCTCTATTGATCTCAATCTCCTTTGGAGATTCTGTTTGTATTTTACAGAAGATAGAACCATGGACAACCCAGTTCTACAACCAGACTGAGATGATGGCTGACTCCCAGGCAGGAGATGAACCACTCCTAACTCATCATCTAGGGCCCAAATGAAACCATAGAGCAAATGGTGAGATGAGCAAGAGAACTACCTCCACAGCAAGTCAGACAACCTTAGCAAGAGTAGTGGAGACAGACCAGAGGATACTCAAAATAGTCCAAAACAGGTATTTACAGAACATTCTACTCCAAAGACACAGAATATACATTCTTCTCAGCAGCGCATGGGACTTTTTCTAAAATTGATCACATCTTATGTCACAAATCCTCCCTAAACAAATTCAGGAAGATTGATGTAGTTCCTTGCATCATATCAGATAATAGTGCATTAAAGGTAGAAGTTAACAATGGAACAGGATTCAGAAAATACATAAAGTACTGGCACCTGAATAATTCGCTCCTAAAATATGTTTGGGTCATCCAAGAAATAAAACAGGAAATTCAGAATTTCCTAGTAATAAATGATGACGATAACACATCATATCAGGACTTATGGGACACAATGAAGGCAGTCCTGAGGGGAAAGTTCATCAAGCTAAATGTCTTCATATCAAAGACAGAGAGGTTTCAAATCAATCACCTAACCACCCACCTAAAATCATTGGAACAGATGGAAAAAGCTAACCCGAGGAGTTCAAGACGAACGGAAATAATTAAAATTAGAGAGCTGAGATTAATGAATTGGAAATAAAGAAAAGGAGAGAGAGAGAGAGAGAGAGAGAGAGAGAGAGAGAGAGAGAGAGAGAGAGAGAGAGAGAATGAGAGAAAGAAGGAATGGGCATACATGACCTCCAGGCACTGAAAACTCCAGAATCATGTGCCACTTGGTGCATCTGGTTTGATGTGGGTATGAGAGAATAAAATCCAGGACCCCAGGCTTTGCAAACAAGTTTCTTTAATAGCCGAGCCATCTCTCCAGCCCAGGACTCAATATTTATTTTTTCAAAAATATTCAAGTAAGCCGTTATTTAAAACGTTTTGTGCCCAATCAATTTATTGAATTTCGACTATTTTGTTTTTAAAATTTAGAGTGTATTCATTAGAGAAAGTGATCGGTTTCATAATGACACTTCTGCTCAAGCATATCATGGACTTTGATCATATTCATCCCATTTCCCTTTCCGGTTCTGCTTCCTTTGTCCCATTCCTTCCATATGGTTCCCCTTCTATATAGTTGTCATCTACTTTTATCTCAATAAAAACATATCAACATATGGCAGATTGTATTAGTTCCTGCCAGAAAGAGACTAAAATGAATATCATCTCTTGGTTGATGATTATACCACTTTCCTTTGGAATAGAACTCTTAACTGCTCTATAATAAATGTAAACACACATTAAATTTCTGATGAGTACAAATAGTAATCTTTAAAAAAATTCCAGAAATTATTATTCTAATGGTGTTTTATATTCAAGAGAAACAGATTTCATATATGTTGTTAATTTTTAAGAATGGTTATATAGGAAAAAATACATAAGGGAATTTATTGAATTATGGCAACATTTTAAAGCTTATGAGGGAAATTACAAGTGAAGTTTACAGTTTAAAATCAGAAGTAATGTGTACTTTCTCATTATTCTGAACAAGTACTTCACCTGAAAGAAATGAGAGTAAGAAAGGGCTTATTTTGCCTTAACAGTTCCAGAGGGTAGAGTCCAACCATGGCAGCAAAGGTAAGGCAAGCTAGAGCAGGAATAAAATTGGTCATATTGAGTTTCCATCAGAAATAAAAGGGCCAATAGAGTCAACAGAAGAGTATGGAGTATAGGAGAGTGTGAGAGGAGGGTGAACAAACTTAAGATGCTATGAATAATGCATATGGAAAATGTACCTTTTTTACCTAATTAAATATGGTTATGGATATTGCTGCACCCAGAAGCCATAGGTTGTTGCAGAAAAAAAAATCACAATGTCAGGAGTGGGATTCCTCCCAGTGACTTGTTAGTGAAGATGGTCTCTGAGGCCCCCCAAAGCAATACAGTCTATTACCAGAGGCTCTTGTTACCCTATAAGAACCAGATGATAAGACCCTATTTCTGAAGATATCATATGTTTTGGTTGTAGGGTGCTAATAAATCAAGCTAGAGCTAATCTGGAAGCCTACTCCCTCCTGGCTAGTGGTCATAGATCTAGAAATTGCTATGTAGCCTACTGAGGGGCCACGAAGTCTTCAATAGTCTTAACCAACAATGGACCCTTAATGTTGCAAAGCTGGCCAACCAGATTAGATTTGCTGACTAGTGCAATGGTGGCTTGTCTGATATGGGGACAGCCATCTGCTCTGTAATTGGATTTGAGTCCTGCTCCATGGGATAGAATTCATGCCTGGTGCTGGAAACCTAGTCATAGACCTCTGGATAGAAAGGTTTCTAGACAGAGGAAGTTACTAGTGTAGTTTAGCTAAAAGGATGTATTATGCCCACCAAATTACTAATTATTTATGTTTATGCCCATATATTAAAGATACTCTCATTTTCTTTTAGAGAAACTTATCTTAACAGATGATGGTAGCTGCTGAGGAGAATCAAATATATTCAAAGTGTTGATAAGTAACAGTTGAAACAGCTCTAATACCCTGTGAGGCTCAGAGACCATTGTGATGGCAGAAAGAGCCAAAGGATGGGGAGGAGGGTTTTGGTACACTGTCTTCCATCTAGAAGTGATAGATGCATTCATGACATCACAGTGGCTGTTATTACCTGCACAAGACCTGCATAATATAGGGACCAACAAAAAAATTAAAAAAATAAAAAAATATATAGGGACCATCAACATGTTGTTGTGAGTGAGGGTGGGGTGCAAAAAATAATGATAATGTGTGTGTATAATTGAATTTGTCAACTTTAAAAAAAGTATATTAAAAAAAAAACAAGAAAAGGGCAAACATGAAGTGGGTGAGGCCACTAACTTCCTCCAGTGATCCAGTTTCTCCAGCAAGGGTCTGTATCTTAAACATTCAATATAGCCTTAAGTGTCACCAGCTGTGGACCTAGAATTCAAACTGAATGATGACATTTTACACTTAAACCACTGTACAATGATTAGCTAATTATGTTCTATAAACCTCTTTTCAACTCAATTAAATTGAGAAAAATCTGTATTTAGGCTTGGGTACATAATTCGGTGGGTAAGTGCATGCATAGCACCCACAAATCCTGGGTTGAAGCCCTGGCACTGCCAGCAATAGCTACAACACAACACATAATACAAAGTTAAAACACACATCTCTGATAGTTAGTTAGTGAAAGCATCCCCATTACCACATATAAACAGACAAATGCACAACTTTTAATAGTAAACATATGCATTTCTATTTATTTCAAGATCTGTTTATGCCATTAAATTTTGCTTAGAAAGTACTATCTTTAAAGCACCGTAGAGCACTGATATCTTAACTATATAATGCTGCCATAAAACAAGAATATTTGTGGCTATCTCTAGAAGGTGCATCTCTGTAAATAGCTGACTTATCTTCCAGCAAGTTATCAAGGTAGATCAGGTTATGAATAGCAATAATTGGACAAATTTTATTGAATTATTCACTGGATTAATTGTTGATGTTTGCTGCTTAAAATTAATTCCATTCATTTTAGAAATAGCTCTTCTCCTGAGCATAAAATACATGCTTCCTTTGGTGTAATTTTCATTTTTTTTGTTACAGGCATTTTAAGACTTACTTAGAAAAATTACTTCAGTTATTTTTCAATGTTTACTATATGTGTAGCCTGTGGTAAGTAGGAGCCAGCCTCTGTGATGTGAAGTCTGTATTAAGAGCCAGCCTCTATGATGGCCCAAGACCTAGCTGCCTGGTGCTTAGGACATTTAAATGCAGTCTGGGCCTAGTGACTCACTGTAAATGCATGAAATAGGGAAAAACTAATGGGTAGTGCCTTCCATGATTGTTACAAAAAGACAACCCATTCGATCTTGTTTTCTCCCCTTGTTTAGATGAATGTCTACAACTCTATGTGAACTATTTTGTGTGGACATTCACATGACAAAGAGTTGATGAGATCACTGCTCACCAATCAGCAAAGAACTTGCCCAGTATCCTGTTGAGAACTCAATTCTGTCAAAAAACCATGTGAGTTCTGAAGCAGTTCCTTCCTCAGATTAGACGAAGATAAATATTATACAGCTAAGCTTAAGCATAAGGACTGTGAGATATTAAATGCGTGTTTTTTCAAGCCACTGGCCTTTTGGATAATTTATTATGCAGCGAAAGACATTACACTGTACAAATATGATAGTAGAAAAATTAGAAACTATATATGTAACAGTACAGTAATTCCTCAACTGTAGTTTTGCTTTCCACAGTGCAATTTACTGGTGGTATTAAATGAAAAAGTCCCCAGGTAAGTAATTTAGCTTTTAAAATGGCATGCTGTAGTTAATATTAGGAAATCTCAGGCTGTCCCACTCTGTCCTGCCCAGGTTGTGTATCATCCCTTTGTTTAATGTATCCATTCTTTACAGGCTGCTAGTCACCAGTAGCGATGTCATTTTCTGAATATTGCTACACTGCAGTGCTTGTCTTCAAGTCACACTCACCTCACTTCATGACTGAAAGCACAAAGAATGTGTTGTTGCAACTTAGAAACACCGAGGGAAGCTGAAGCCCGCTTACTTGATGCATCCTCTCCAACCATCACAAGATGATAGGTGAGTTCTATAAGTACTATATGACATTCTGAGAGAGACATCATATTTATATAACTTTTATATTAATGTAATTGTTTTAAACACTTTTTATAAATTTCTACTGTGTCTAATAAATCAATCTCCATCATAGGTATGTATCTATAGGGAAAACAAAATATGATATGAGCATCCCTAATAGGAAAATTCAGAATTGCTCCAGACTCTTTTTTTTTTGGGGGGGGGGTTCATGGTAGGGTCTTGCTCAATCACAAGCTGATCTGGAATTCACTATGTAGTCCCCAGGTGGCCTCATGTTGGGCACTGCTTGTTGGCACTGCTAGTGAGGGAATGGAGAAAAAAGGGTTAAGGATGTTTGAGTAGGTGAAATCCTGATAATTCTGTAGGCGTTTCCCAGCTCCATCAACCCTGACTCCCAACCCCCATGGGCAAGCCACAGGAACCAGCATTCCCATCTCAGCATCACTGGCAATGGGTATCAGACCCAAGTAACAAATTTCCTTATACCCATCACCATGGACTGTGGCTAGAATCACTTATTTCCTGCCACTCAGGCCCCCCAAATTAGGTATTCTCAGGTTGTCTATACTCACCAATCCCATTGCAGGCTGCTAACTCACCACCCTGACCAAACAATCCCCTTTTCTCTTCCCTATTCCCCATCCCCCTGGCCCCCTTTTTCCTATAAATGTAAGCTCTCCCAATTGACTAAAAAAACAAGTGGATACACTATACACATCTGCTCGTCTGTGTCTCGCTTGGCCCCGGTGCATTGGCCCCCAGCTCTGTGGAACCACCCTGAGACAGCGGAGCAGCGACCAGCCTTCGCTCAGCTTCCCACCGCTTCATCGTTTTCCCACCGCTTCACCGTTTTCCCTCCTATGCGGCTAGCAGTGCCCCCAGAGGTGAGAACAACAGCCTCAAATGCATGGCAATCCTCCTACCTCTGCCTCCCAAATTCTGGGATCAAATGCATGTTCCACCACACCTGACTCAGTCTTTTTTAAACATTATGATTTCATAAGTGAAAAGTTATAATAATGGTCTCATCTCATATGAGTGCTTGTAGTAAATAGCCAAATAAATGTATGTATGTATGTATGTACATATATATATATATGTATATACATATAGATGTATATGTATATACATGCATACATATACATCCATGTGTATAAAGCATGCATGAAATACATATGAGCTTTTTTCATAGACTTGGGCTCCATTTCCAAGATATCTTATATATATGGACATGAACATTCCAATAAGTGAAAAACATAATATGCCTCTACTCCCAAGAATTTTGCAATTTTAATATTTGATCTGAATATATGGAGTTCAGTACTATTTATGTGATGTATAGCAATAACCTCTGAATAGAAATATTCCATCCTGGAGGGAGGCTCATTAAGATTCACAAGTTCTGAAACTTACAAGGTGCAGGAAACAAACAATTCGAGGTTACACTAGATTAACAGGGCCTCTCCTCAAGCGTATATAGGGAGGAAGAGCCACCAAAGAGATGTGTCAGCTCAGAGCGGCTGAGCTGCCTGCATGTCATGCAGTGAGTTTCAAAGAGGCAGCTTGCATGAGTCTCCTTGCATATTGAAGTGGGCTGTTCAGTGATGCAGTTCAGCTTGTAAGTAATCCCTCACCCTTATGTCAGAGACCTCAAAAAAACTCATGGCCAACCTGGACTTTGGTGGAATTATTGTTTTGGTCTATCATTGCTGCCCTAACTTGGGTGAATAGATGTTTAATCAAATCTCCTCAGTAAAAGTTAATACAACAGCCATAATTTCAGGCATTTCCTGGTAGGTGTCTTAGACCAAATTCCCTCCAGATATGGGGAGATATTATACCTTAACCTAGTGTTTTGTACTTGGGGCTGATGAATTAAGATTCTGGATTTGTGTTTCATGTATGCTTTATACACATAAAATGAAGGTAATTTTATATAATTTCTTTGATCAGAAGTGTTCTTATGCACACACTATTTTAAAAATACTTGTTTTACTTAAAACACATATCTATTTTTTCTGCATGTCTTCTTTCCTCCTAATAATTTTTTTTTTGAGTTAGTACTTCTTAGACAACAGATACTAGTCGTCGTAGTCAGCCACAGGACGCTGGGATGAATCTCCAAACCAGGCACAATTTTGGGGAGGAAAGTATTTATTGAAAATAATAGATCTAGGTGAAGTTCCAAGAAATGAATGAAAAGGCTGGCTCCCTTTCACAAATCCAAGTAGAGACAGAGAGGCTCAGCACCTCCAGAAGCAAGCAAACACACTATACACTGTAACAAACAAATAGCAGAACTGCCAGACTTGGGTTCTGACTGCTGTTTTGCATATGTATCCCTAGTATTTTGCATCCAATTTGAAATACCTTAGGGCTAGACCTCAGGAAGCCAGGCCAAAGGGACACCTCCTCCAGCCAGAGAGCTGGAGACAATTCACAATTATAATAAATTCGATTGGGGGGCATCTACTCAAACTATCACATTAGTGCATGACAAAATTTTATCTCCTAATTGAATC
>PVHP010025087.1:0-25852 GCA_004024765.1 Zapus hudsonius
CTCCCCTCGCTTCCCCTCGCCTCCCCTTCCCTCCCCTTGTCTCCCCTCCCCTCTTTTCTTCTTTCCTTTTCTTCATTTTCTTGTGCACGTGTTTGTGAATGTATGTGGGATCATGTTGACAGGTGAGTGAGCACATGTAGAGGCCAGAGATGTACGTTCGATATCTTCCTCAATGACCTTCTTTATTGAGATAGAGGCTTTGGCAGACACTAGAACTCACAGATTTGGCTAGATTAGGTAGAAGGCATGGCCTGCAGCACCCTGCCTCGCCCCCCCCCCAGTGCTGGTCGTGCCTAGTGTAAACCTCCACACCTAGGTTTTACATACGTGCTAGGGATTCAAATTTAGGTCTCTATGATTGTGCAACCCCTTACCCTCTGAGTCATCTTCCCAGTCCCTTGAAAACATAGTTCTTTAGGATGGACGAGCCACAAGTGTTTATTTTATTAATAAACAGTGACAGAGGTATTTATTTCAATAATGCCCTAGGAAGGTAAGAGGTGCTTATAAATAAATGATATGTTACCACTTACTTGTATAACCAGTTGATTGCTCTGAGCATCATCCTATTATTATTATTATTATTATTATTATTATTACAAAAACCTGACTTGTCATCCCCACCTCAGCCACCATTTGGATATTTGATACTACAACCTGCCTGAAGACCCAAACATTTGAGGACTGTTACAATTTCATGAGATCCAATACCTATTGATCATCCTGCTTCTGCACAATTTATTTGCTCAAGGATAGGATAGGAATGTTTTTGCACTTGACAACTTTATGTGAGGAATATATTAACTATATTAAATATTAAAAATGTTTAATTTGGGGGGTGCTTTACAGCTTCTTGCCACTGCAAACAAAAGGCAGATGCTTGTGGTACTCTTTGCATCTGGCTTATGAGTGTGGCTTGGAAATTGAACCCAGGCTGACAGGCTTTGCAAGCAAGACCACTAAGGCATCTTCCCAGCCCCAAACCTTTGACTTTTTAATCTGTCATCTTCAATTCAGCTCTAATTCCAAGACGAACTAACAACTCATCCCACTCTTTCTGCTGGTAGGTGACAAGAAAGTACAATCCCAGGAGAGTCAGAGATACAAGCAAAGAATCATTTGATGTCCCATGCGCACTAAGAACCTCCGGAAATCTCCTGGTCCAATGAGTTTTCTTACTCTGTTTTCCTCACAATGTAGTCTTTATTTAGGAAACATCAAGACAGGCTGCTGGAGGTGTCCAAAATTATGGCTTTCTGTCACCTCCTTCCTCCTACAGGAGCTCTGTTGGATCCCCCACCCCATGATTGTACTCGGTCAAGTCCCACTGAATTGCCCTATGGAAAAGGCACTCTGCAACAGCTTTTAACTTACTGGCTGGAATGCTCTAGAATGCTCAAGAAGCAAAGAACTCTCCAGGTTCAGAAATTTTGTAAAATTTTAGATTCTGGAAGACTTCACCTTTGTTATTTTTCAAATGAGAAAAGTGAGACCCATTTCCACATGGCTAGCTAGTGGAAAAGCCAGAAGCACTAACCCCATACACTGTTCTTTCTACCATTTCACCTGGCCCTTAGAACAACTTTAGTTTGATCAACATAATAGGGTCTTCATACCTAGTGTGAAAAGAAAGTAGAAACCACCTAATTGTGCCAGTGGATGGAGACTATGGCTTTTGAGCAGTGCTCAGAATTTGAGATGAGGACATGCAACTTTTTCTGCATTTTTTGGGGGGAGGAATTTAAATTGCTTGTGTTAAAATTTGAAGTTAAAAATAATATCTTAGTTCTCTAGAAAAAGTGAGGTGTGGGGGAACTATGCAAGAAGTAGATTAGAAAACCCAAAAGGAGATTAGAAACCCCACACATGGAATTTACTTGCTCCTTATTTGGGCAAGGATGATGGGTGGAAATTTCACCTGCATTATTGTACCAAACCAATATTTGCTCATATGTTAAATATTCTAAAAACATTTAGCAAAAGAGGCTAGCTGTGGTGTGTTTGTATTAGTAATTCAGCTTTGTAGCATTTTGAATCATGTACGTATATTAAAAATGACACCACAATCATAGAGGAAAAGACAGGCATTTATTATTTTTCCTTCTTTTTAACTAAGTGAGATTTTTGTATATGAACATTTAACATTACAGCCAGACATCACCATTAATTTTGATTTGTCATTATGTCAGGTTGGTTCTGTAATGTTCAATTTCCATATTTATCTCAGGTTGATTTTCAATGAAGTTACAAATCACAAGCTGCTGGTGTGGCTGATAGCAGTAGATGGCTGTCCACTGTATAAGAATCTAATTGCTTTGCTTGCCTACAAGCTCTGACTGAAAAGTACAAGAACGAGCTGTGTTGGAAGAGCTGATGGAAAACGGCCTCATTATCAAGTTCATGAGCAACATTATTTTCTGGTAGATGAGCCTGCTAGTTTGATAAACAAATACAAGTTTAGTGGATTACTTGGCTAATTTAACTGGGATTGAGATTCAGGGCAAAATACATTGGGAACCAAAATCTTGGGACCCCAAAGAGAAATTCACTTTACAAGTGATTTACAAAGAGGCAGTAGAATCTACAATAGAATCTAGCCAGTTCAGAAATGTGTATCTCAGGTAATCTATACTGATCCCAGTCTCTGATGGATATTCTGTTTGTATTTTTCAGAAGGCAGCAAGAGAGCTGTGGCTCTTCCAACCTTACCAACAAGCCACAGGCTGATAGCTGACATCCTGGCAAGAGATGAGACACCCCAGACCCACCATGGAGGATCCACATGGAACCCCGCAGAGAGTGGTGGGATAAGCAAGAGACCCATAACCACAGTCAATCAGTCAACCCAGGATGAGCCACCAAGACAGACACCAACGATTTTCAACACAACCTAAAGCAGAAGTACAGAGACCCCCCCCCCCCAAGACCTCAAGAATAAAGCAGCCTTAATGTGGTTCTCGCCTCCACAGGCGCCTTGGGCCTTGGTGGAGGGAAAACGCAGAGAGAGAAGCGGGAACTGGGAGCAGGGAGCCGGGCGAGCTGTCCGCTGTCCACTATCTCAGGGCCAGGGCCCACAGGGCTGGTAGAAAAGGCACAGGGGGATCCTGCGAGGCGAGCAGAAGCTATTGTTAATCCACGTGGTTCTTTATTCTATTGGGAATAAAGGCTAACCTACACTATCTCGGGAAAAAGGGGGTCTGGGGCATGGGAAATGGGGAGGGAAAAGGTGATTGGTTGATGGAGGTGGGGAGTTGGCAGCCTGCACAGGGATAGGTGGGTGGGACAGGTGGGTGGGGACAACCTGAGAACACCTCATTGGGGGTCCTGAGTGGCGGGAAATACACGGCGTGGGGATGGGTACAAGGAAGTTTTGCTGAAGTTCAATGCCAGTCCTGCTGAGATGGGGGATGCTGGTTTCGGTGGCCAGCCCATGGGGGTAGGAGCTAGGGTGGGTGGAGCTGGGAAACACCTACCGAGTTACCGGGGTTTCACCTCCTCATTCAGTGTATCTAAATATGGATAGTAAAGATGTAATTAAAAAATAAACACCAAAAAAATAAACACAAGCTTAACTTAAAAAAAATATTAAAAAGAATCTGACTCCCAAGTTGACTAAACAGGGTCCATTGTTGAAAGATACAGAAAAGGAATTTATTAAGTCTCCCTGGGTAGTTCACAGTTGCTTCCAGATCATTGGAAAACTTGTTGCAGATTTAGTCAGGAAACTGGTCAGTTGAGAAAAAATAACCAACAATCAGAACATCAGCTCTTGGAACCCTTATCCAAGCTGAGCAGCAGCTGTTAAGGTAACCAGAGGATATTCCTTTTGGTCTCTACTTTTGGCTGTTATCTTTCAGGTAAAAATCCAGTGTCAACAAAAGGGGAGCCTATGCCCAGACCCTCACTGCAAAGAAGGCACGATGGAACATGTTTGGCATTTTCAGACCTTGTATTTGGGGAAATCTCCAACCCTGGGGAATGCTTCAGCTCCTGGGAATCCCAGAAAATGACCAATTCTATTGTGGCAGAGATCTCCTACAGCCAAACATTCTTTTGAAGTAATCACCTTCCTTTCTATTGTCGCTAATCTTGAGATGATGTATATCGATTTGTTATTTGCACGGGTGAGTTGCTTATTTAAAGCAGTTAACACTCCATGGAGTCATTTATGCTCACATAAAGTCCATGACTTGGGTGATCTAAGAGAGGTGCTGAGGTAGAAATGAAATTTCATTTCAACTAAAGGGATTTAGATTATATATAAAAATGTCTAGTTTACCCTTGAAATGGACTATTTGGATTGGTGCTAAGTCAACGTAAGACATTAAAACAGCTGCAGTGTGTTTAATAAACAGGATGGGTATACACAACTTACTTTAGTACCTAAGGAGGACATGTATGGTATTATACACATTAATATCTCGACATCTCTATTGCTTTTATAGAGTATTTTGTGCCGCCATGGTACTTACTCCAAACTATTATCTCTCTCCACAGTGTCAGCCTCCCAGAATGATGTCATGTGGGCTGGGATAGACACCTCTGTGATGGTGCCCATGCCTGAATTAACGACTTGAGTCATCACTTTCTAAGCAGTATAAGCTCAGTCTCATAATATTTTTGGTGAACATACTTCAAGATTCTCCTCTTAATTCTTCTGCAAATATATAAAACTAGTTGATCAGCTCAAGTATGGGACATCAGGCACATGAGCCTTTTCACTGTTTTTTATAAACAGTGAAAGGTTCTTTATTATTTAATAAGTAATAAAAGCATATACCTAATTGTGCCAGTGGATGGAGCCTCTGGCTTTTGAGGGGTGCTCAGAATTTGAGATGAGGACATGCCACTTTTTCTGTACTTTTTTTGGGGGGAGTTTCCATTGCTTGTGTTAAAATTTGAAATAAAAAATGTCTTAGTTCTTTAGAAAATTGTGAGGTGTGGGGGAGGTATGGAAGAAGTAGATTAGAAAACCCAAAAAGAGCCCACACATGGAACTTACTTGCTCCTTATTTGGGCAAGGATGATGGATGGAAATTTCCCATCATCCTTAGCTTTGTGATAGCTTTGTTCACTGCACAAATAATTCTTTATTATTAAATAATCTTTAATAATAAAGATTTTTTATTAACAGCGAAGGATTAAGATTCTCAAGAATCTTTGTGTTATTAGAATAATCACCATAACAGTAATAAGAGTTCTCTTTCTTTCAATGGAGAAGTGTACACCCTTCTCATCTCTGGACACATGTAGATACTTGCATGAGACATTGCACAAGGAAGAGATTTAATTTAGGTTTACTGATAGCATCGTATGTGTCTGGGTGCATGTGTGTGTGCATATCTGTATGCTTACATGACTAAGTGACTAGACTGTATGTCTCTAGGTAAAGCACTCTGGCAGTCTATCTAATAATGTTGAAAATATCAATCTCTGGCTATATGCATTTATAAATTAATATTTTAAGGACACCTTATTTATGCACATTTAAAAAATGAACATATTTATTTTAGCATTTAAAGTGATAATATTTTTGAGCTATTGCAAATGTGTTCGAACTGGCTTAAACTAAGTGTTGATTTTGTAAATTTTCAGGAGTTTTTGAGCTTGCTAAAGCATGCCATTACTAAAAATTTAATTTTCTAGAGTTTAGATTTTAAATTTGCACTAAATAAATTATATTTAAAATAAAGGTAATATATATATTTGGTTTTTAGAGGTAGGGTCTTGTTCTAGCCTAGGCTGACTTGGAATTCTAAAGGTAATAAATTTTAAAACACTTTTCTTATACATGATGACATTCTGTCATCTCTACTCTTGAGGTTGTTTGCACATGTTTCTGTGTGGTGGAAATATTATAAATACTGCATATTTGTTTTCAAGCTGTATAGTAGAGTATGGTCATTGGTTGGGGCAACTTGACTTTCATTTTTTTTTTAATACCAATCTCCTCTCATTCTTTTTATTAAAAATATTTATTTATTTAATCATTTGCAAGACAGGAGTGAGAGAGAATGAGCATGACAGGGCCTTCTGCCACTGCAAATGAACTCCAGATGCATGTGCCACTTTGTACATCTGGCTTTACATGGGCACTGGGGAATCAAATCCAGACTGTTAGGCTTTGCTAGCAAGCATCTTAACCACAGAGCCATCTCTCTAGCCTCTGATTTTCATTTTTACCTATTAGAAAGAAAATCCTTATTTCATATTATTCATTACTATCACTGCACAAAACATTAATACCTTCTTCACATCCTCATAACACCATTTGCTGGTTCTTTCCTACAAGGCTGCCTTTCTAGCCCTCTGTCACCTTTGGTTTTATCTCTTGCTCTAAGTTTCTATGAAAGACCAAAGATCCAGACTTAAAAACAAGTCAAAGAGACACCCCACATCAAACCAGTATCTTCTTTAGATTACGTGAGATAATGGTGTCTTAGTTACTTCCTGTCATTTCCCTAATGGTGTGAGAACTCTGTAATGACAGACTCCAATTAATGCATGGAAACGTGGAAGCAGAATCACAGACTAGGGTGTATGAGGTCAATGTCAATAGCTCAGCTTCACTGCTTGTGGAAAGAATTTCTTGTTTCCATTCATGGTTTTTCATAGTGAGGCCTCGTGTGATGATGGGAAGCTTAGATGAGCGCTATGTCATTTTATTTTGGAGTTAAGAGGCCATCTTTGTTTTTGTTTCTTAATAGAACCTAAATCAAAATTGGTATTGTCATTAATCAAATTGGTATGAGCTAGAATGATCAAGAAGAGAGATAACTGCATTCGTGGGTATTTTTAGCATCAGACTATCTGATGGGGAATTAATAAAATGGATCCTTCAAAATATTTATGATATGATCTATTCTAGAAAGGATAACTTTCAAAAATGAGACAACAAGGGAAATTAAAACTGCATTCACAACACTAGTGGAGCATTATATTGCAGACTGAAAAAATTACCCAAGTTATTTATTAGACATTAGTTTTTTGCAGGATTCGGGGTGAAAGAAAGGTGCAGTTTGAATATGTGTATTTAATTTTGTAAATGTGAATGTGAACATACTTTAAGCTGGCTTTTCAACACTGAGGTTATGAAAGCAAAGTGAAGCAGCAGACTGAGGTAAGAACTGCCCCACAGTCTAACTCACACAAGTGCTAAAGAAACCATATGTAGGGCTGGAGAGATGGCTCAGTGGTTAAGGCACTTGCCTCCAGTGCCTAAGGCCCTAGGTTCAATTCCCCAGGACCCACATAAGCCAGAACCACAAGATGGTGGCCCTGATGCTCTCTTGCTCTCTCTCTCTCTCTCTCTCTCTCTCTCTCTCCCTCTCCTCTATCTCTCTGCTTAATAAAGAAAAAATAAAAATTAAAAAAAGTCCTTAAAAAAGAAAGCACATGTATAATCTCAAAACTGTGTTGCAAATCCATTAAAACTACCATCTTGGGGCTGGAGAGATGGCTCAGCCGTTAAGGCACTTGCCTCTAGTGCCTAAGGCCAGGGGTTCAATTCCCCAGTACCCACATAAGCCAGACCCACAAGGTGGTGCCCGTGGTGTTCTCTATCTCTCTCCCTCCTCTCTCTGCTTGAAAATGAATAAATAAAATATTTAAAAAGTCAAAGTTGTATTTAAAAAACTACCATCTTGTAAATTTTTATAAATTAAAATGTTTGCCTTATCTTTCATCTTCAAATGATATTCAAGAGAGGTAGCTCCATATTTGTCCCAATGACACAGGCATTGAAAGATATTCAAGAGAGGTAGCTCCATATTTGTCCCAATGACACAGGCGCTGAAAGAAGGTGAGAAACACTTCTGGAATAATATCTCTTCTGATATTTGTGACTTGGACTGATTTGGAGAGCATTGTTGACATACAGCAAATACATAAAAAACAGAAGCCTGATAATTAGGCTGTCGAATGACTTAAATCCAGATGTGGTGTCTCCTGACTATAACCCCAGCATGCAGGAAGTTGAGGTTAGGGGCTTGCTGTAAGTTCAAAGCCATCCTGGGCTACAGAAAAAGTTCCAGGCTAACCTGTGCTGCAGTAAGACCCTGCCTCAAAAAATTACTTAATTATGCTGATTCTTGCTTTCCAATGATTGGCTTTCATATATCCTCAATATACCCAATTTACAATTACTTAACAGGAATCTATAAGACCTTTTTAGTCTGGTAGGAAAAAAAAGAATTTTTTTGGCAGAGCAAAGCTATAGTGCATAATTCAATTTAAGCCTTTGCATAGAGGCTTAAGAAAGACCATTTATAGAAGACTGGGCAATGGGAAATTAACTTGAGAGCTCTAGAGTTTAAGAGAATAATCCTATTTATGGTTGAATTAGCACATAAGAACAGTGGTTTCCAGGTTGTGCAGCTGGGTGGTCTTTTGTAGGACAAATGGAATCTTCGTAGTTCTGTGGCTTTCAGCCTGAGCAAGGTTGGAGCTCTGCTCTTTGGCACTCAGCTTCTTCTGTGACAGCCATGGAGAAGCTTGGAAGTCCAGTGTTTGAAAAGTATAATGTTTGAAAAAGGCCAATGAGGCTTTCAGATGGAGAGAAGTATTTGTTGAGTGACAGAATGGGTAACCAGCAGAAGAATCAGAAGCTGACCCGAAGAAGACACTACAGAAGAAGCAGGAGAGAAAAGACAGGAGAAGGAAAAGAGAAACCAGATGAGGTTGTGTTGAGAAGCCATTGATTCCTGTGTGTTAGGTATTGCTTCCCATGCTGTCCTTGACTGAATGTTCTCAATAAATCAATACATAATGTACTACTATGATTGTCATCTTATACATGAAGGAACAGTAAGATTATATGGTTTGCTGAAAGTCACAGATCTAACAATCATCTTCATGAACAAAACTCATTGATTAATACCAACGTAATAAATAAATTACCTAGTATGATAGAGGGAATGAAATAATATGTTTCTTTATATCCATATATCTTTATCTATATTCTATCTATTACCTCACCTAAATCTGGGTTACGATAATGTTCTCCAAAGTTTTGAAGCCTATACCAGACACAAAGTGAGGAACTTACAGCTTTGTTAAAGAATATTCTTCAATATAGCACATTATTATAATTATTTAGCTTGTTTCATACAGAAAATAAAGGAAGTGAAAAATGAGAATTTCGTCAGATCATTTCAGTATGCAGTAAATCAAAGGCTTAATCTGCACGATTGGGCATGGGTACATAAGAGAACTAATGAGGATGTGTAACTTTTGTAGTTTGGTAGAAAAATGAGCACAGATATAGAATAAATATCATACATGTCAATCTCTGCACAGATACAGATTTAGCTTTTAAAAAGTAGTTTGCAGAACTGTAAAGTTGAGTTGGAACAACCATTCCATTGTCAGAGGACCTGGTAAACAGAGGATCGAATAAAAGGGATACAATGAGGAAACAATAAGTAAAAATATCCTTATTTACATATGATATAACTCTATACAATAGAAAGCTTAAAATCTCCACTAGATAATTTTTAGGTCTGACAAACATTTTCATTCATATGGTAGGCTGCAAAATAAACACTGAAATCAGTAGCCATCATATGTGGCAGAAATAAACATGATGAGAATAAAATCAGAGGAAACATTCCAGTTCACGATCACCCCCCACCACCACAAAATCTTAAAATAGGGCTGGAGAAATGTCTCAGCAGTTAAGTGTGCTTCAAGAACAAGCATGAGGGCCTGAGGTTGCCAAACCCCAAGCAAAGCACATGGATGTGACTACATGCATCTCTAACCCCAGTCCTGCATGGGAGCAAAGATCTAAGAGCTTCTGGAGCCCCATGAGCTCTGGAATTAGTAAAGAGACAAAATAATAGCTAATAATAATAAATAGCTAATAATAAATAGCTAATAATAATAAAAACACACACACACAGAGGAAAATATCTTGAAATAAAACTAAAGAAGTAAAAGACCATTATAAAACCAAAAAGAAAAAAAACCTTTAAAACCCTCAAGAGAGACATTAAAGAAACTAGGAAATGGAAAGACTCTGTGGTTAAGGATTGTAAGAATCAATATTGGAAAAATGGCAAAACCCAGCTATAAGTTTAATGCAATCCACATCAAAATTCCAATGGCCTTCTTCACTGATTATATATATATAAAATCTTAGCACTCATTGGGAAGCACACAAGACCCGGGATAGCCAAGGCAATCCTGAGAAGGTTGGATACGAGGCTGGAGGTATCACTACATCTGATTTCAAAGCATAGTACAAAGCCATTCTAACCAAACAAGCACAAGCATGGTACTGGCATTGACAGAGAACAAAATAGAAGATCCATATATAAACCCGTACAGCTACAGCCATCTGATTTTTTTACTAAAAGGAATAAAAAAGCCAAAGAAACTCAATGGAAATAAGCAGCCTCTTTAGCAAGTGGTGCAGAGAGAACTGGGTATCTGTATGTAACAGAATGAAAGCAGGTCCTTATTTCTCACCCTGTACAACATCAACTCTAAATGGTCAATAACCTTTTGTAAAACCTGAAAAACTGACACCACCAAAGGAGAAACTCAGAAAACACTTCAAGATACAGGCATCTTAAGAACATTGTAGAGTTCTGAGTAGAACTCTATTCACTCAGGAAATAAAATCACCAATCAACAAATAGAACCTCATGAAACTAAAAAGCTTTTGGACAGAAAAATAAAGGGTTAATCGAGTGAAGAGGTAGGTTATGAAATGGGAGAAAATCTTTGCCAAACTACACATCTAAGAGTGGATTAATATTTTCAATATACAAAGAATTAAAAACAACTAAGCATTGAGATATCACACAACCCAATAAAAATATGGGGTATGGAATTGAACAAACAATTCTCAAAAGAAGTAAGTCAAATGACCAACAAATATTTTTTAAAAATATGTTCAATACCTTTTGCCATCAGGGAAAAGTGAATTTTAACTACTTTGAGGATCCATCTTACAATTGCCAGAGTGGCTGAGAAAGTCCTGAGGAAGGTGTAAGGAAAGTGAAAACCCTTCTCCATTGTTGGAGGGAAGATAAGCCTGTAGAGCCATTGTGGAAATCACTGTGGAGTTTCTGGAGACAGATACAAATAGATTTACCATGTGATCCAATTATACCACCCCTTCCATATACCCTAAGGACATTACTATAGAGATACTTGCTCATCTATGTTTATCGGTGCTCCGTTCACAAGAAGCTATGAGATGTAACCAGTGTAGATACCCATCAACTGATGAATGGATAATGATGTGGAACATATCTATTCAGCTGTAAAGAAAAATGAAATAACAAAATTTGCATGCTAACGAATCTAACTAGAAAATACTAGACTGAGTGAGATAATCCGGGTACAGAAAGACAAATGCCACATGTTTCTTTGTCTCATAGGTGGAACCTCAAATTTTTAGATTAGTATGTAAATTAGAGTGATAGTAGATGAATAATTAGAAAGGGACCAAGAGAGGAGGAAGTGGGGGGCTTGCCAGATTTTGGGGTCCCCAAAGACCACTCAGGAGTCGAAACAATTCTTTATTGCAGTCTTGAGCCAGGTCTCTCTCTCTCTTTACCAAAGCAGCAGATCAGGGAGAGGAGCCCTGAGCCCAGAATTAGCAGGGTTTTATAGGGATTTAAGCAGGGTTAGGGGGTTTCCAACTTGGCAGTTACATGATTGGTTGACATTTAAAAATTGCTTAGCAAGTACATAAAAATGTATTTTGGCTATATATGATGAGTTGATACCATAACATCTTGACCTCACACAGTGCTGTGTCAGCTAAAGAAATGGGCACAAGGGCAAAATTTAAAACAGTATGTGGAAATCATGTAGTTTTTTTATTCATTTTCAAGCAGAGAGAGAGAGAGAGAGAGAGAGAGAGAGAGAGAGAGAGAGAGAGAACCAGGGCCACCACCTTGTGGGTCTGGCTTATGTGGGTCATGGGGAATTGAACCCAGGGCCTTAACCTTTGAGCCATCTCTCCAGCCCGAAATCATGTAGTTTTAAAGTCTCCAAACAACATACATGAATCAAAATAATTTTTCAGAACACAAGCAATTTTCCAAAACATGCCTATCAATTATTACTGTACTTGGGTTGCCCTGCTCTTTGCCCAGGGTGACACTCTAACCTAGTATAAACTATTCTCTGTCTTATCTATAAGGACTTCTTTCAGCAAGGTTTATGCTTATGCTGACAATGTTATTCTTTATTGGGGTCTCATTCTCACAGTCAGAATACTGGGGGGCAGAACGGTTAAAATGGGGGTGGGGTGGGAGATTGGGGAGGAAAAGAGTGGGTTGGAAGTCTATCAAAACCTAAAAATTATGAAAAAGCCATATGGAAACCCATTTCTTCATTGGCTAATTTAAAAATATAATTAGTGAAAAGATTTGAGCAGTAGTATGCTGTGTGGGTACTCTACTACTTCCCGGATTTAGGTTATGAAAGGAAAATCCTGGTGACAGTGTTGGATACATTCCAGTGAATTGGTTCAACAAGCCCTGAGGTCCTTCCAACAACACAGGCTACTACCAACAGAACCAGATGGTAAGGTACTAAAGATGCCACAAGCTTTGGTGGCTGGACCCAGAGAAATCAAGCTCAATCTGACCTGGATGTCTTCTGAAACCCTGCTGGCTAGACTTCACAGTGCTGGAAGGTGCTATGCTAATTTCTGGGAGAGAAAAATCATCAATAGTCTTTACCAGCAGTGAACCCTGAACAGCCAAGAAACCTGGTAGATATGCCCAGGGGTGCAATAATGGCATTGATGTTATGGGTGTAACCAATCACTCTCCACTTGGATATGAGGTACACTCTATGAGAGAGAATTTATGCCTAGTTAAAAGCCTGTGGCTGGAGAGATCATGGGTACTGAGAGGGAAGTTTCTAGTGTTGTTTTACTAAATAGATATGTTGTGCCCATCAAACTGCCCTCAGGATTTGTGTTTATACCCAAAGAGCAGCTCTAAGCTTTGCTCAGAAATACTTTTTACTGGGTGGCAATTACTGAGGAGACTCAAAAACTCTGATCAAAGTGCCAAGAATAAGTAACTTTTGGGCTTTCAGTGTTAAATGGGAACTGTAACTATATCACCCTTAACCCCAAGACTCCGGGAACACTGCAGAAGAGTAGGTAGAAAGAATCTTAGAGCCGGAGGATGGAGAGAAATGTGGAACACATTTTTTTCTGAACATGACATTGTATTCAAAACTTCAGAGAGGGGCTGGAGAGATGGCTCAGCTGTTAAGGCGCTTGCCTACAAAACCTAACCACCCCAGTTCAATGCCCCAGTACCCACATAAAGCCAGATGCACACAGGGGTGCATGTGCCTGGAATTCGTTTGCAGCAGCAGAAGGGCCCTAGTGACTAGCCCATCCTCTCTCTCACTCTCTGTCTCTCTGTGATTGCAGATAAATATATAGAATATTAAAAATAACTTTAGAGAGGCTGCGTTTAGCTGAATAAGACCAATATAAGATTGGACCCATCATAGATGATGAAAGTTCTTACAGGAGCCCATCTGCCTTTTAAGTGCTGCTGTTAATGGTGGCCAAGGGAGATAACATGTTGTTTAATTGTGTAGCCACTGGTAGGTTGCAAGTGTTCCTAACTTATCTCCTACCCATTCTCATGTGGACAACTATAATTAGAAACAGTGGGTCACACAATAAGAAAAGACATCAAGGTAGAAGCAAAACTAATTGGGAGAGAGCAGGAGAAGGTAATAGGAGGTAAATATGATCAAAGTACATTTTATACATGTATAAAAAATTCAATAAATAAAGTAACAGAGGCCCCTAAGACCTCAACAATAAAGCAGCCTTAATACTCACCCACCATGACTCAGGGAACTGAGCAGAAGAGGGGCGGAAAGACTGTAAGAGCCATGGTTGGGGAGAATATCCAGAGACATGCCCCCCCCTCAGTAACAACATAAAAGGGGGATGGAACTGGGGTGGGTGTGTTTCCTAGACTATCCATAACTCCCTACCCCATGGACTGATCCAGACTGCCCACCGTTGAGGATACCCAGCTGATTGGAGACAGGGAGGAGGGAAATTGGGGAACTGGGGACACCAACACATATTCACTCATTCAGTGTATCTAATTATGGATAATAAAGAAATAAAAAGGAAAAAAAAAGAAATAAAAAAATGAATAAAGTAAAAAATAGAAAAAAGAAGGCATCTAAAATCTGGAATGGGTTAAAAAGTACCCGAACTAGGGTCATGGCTCTGGGAACCCTGTCGAGGAAAGCAAAGACCTGCAAAGATTTTGATGGTTGACTTCAGTCACTTGCATTTAGCTGCAAGTTACACTCAGGTTGAACTTGGCCTGCATATTTTTCAAGCTACAAAAATAACCTTGTTATGTGGAACTGAAATACAGCCACTGCTTGTCCCAGATTGCACAGCCTGCTGCAGCTGTAAATATCCATGTAAATACCTCACAACAGGAAACTCCCTGGTGTCTGACACACTGTATAAAACTGGGGCAGAGGAGAGCTGGTATACTAAAAAAATGTGAACAATTTAAGTGTAAAAGAATTTGCCAAAAAAATTTTAATTGAAAGTTAAACAGTTCACTTGCATGGATCATTTATTACACATCTATTATGTAACTAATCACCCTGCCAGAGATTAACACTCACTTTGTAAAACCAACCAAAACATTTTGCACATGTCAGGGATAGATAGATTTCTCTTTAATTTTATGGAGTTTATACATGAAGACCTTTTAAGTGTTTAAGTGGAAAATTGCTGTAATTAGAAACGATGTCTTCATTAATTTTCAGCAGATAAAAGATGGTTCCTGGTAATTGCAGGTGTGATATCCATCCCATTTTACCAGGTATGGGTATCTGAGGAGAGCAGAAGGTGGCACAGTTTTCCAGGGAGAGGTATTTCACAACCTTTAAATTCAGAAAATGTTATAAATGCATAGGTGCCAGAGTGTGTGCTGCCTGGTTTATTGCAACGTTTGACTAATGCATTTATTGCCACGAGTGACCACACATTTTTCAACTCTGTGGAAGCCAAATAATGTGCCTTCTGAGTCGTTTAAGTTAATGTATCTCTTAGCAAAGAGGATCCTGATGCGCAGAGCTGTGGATGTGCTCAGCTGTATGGAATTTCTTTTTCATAAAGAGCTCTGAGGACCCTGAAGCCAGCTTCAGGGCTGGGAAGGAGTGAGAAAGAGAGCCCCGTATTTCTGTGATGTATAATTGAGAAAGAAAAGATCATTTAAAAAAACTTTTTATTGATAGCTTTCATAGTTTCATAGTTTCATAGTAACCATAAACCATTATGATTCCCTCCCCACCCTCCCTCATGTCTCTTCTCCTTCTCAGTTAATCTCTGTTTTGTTTAGGTATCATTATCTTTTCCTCCCATTATGTGTAGGCATTATCATGTACTGTGAAGTCATGAATATCAAGACTGTTTTGTGTCTGGAAGTTTCTGTTGTAAGCAGTCCTCCCCTTCCTTTGGCTCTTACAATCTTTCCACTTCCTCTTCCACAATAGACCCTGAGCCTCTGGAGGTGTGGTAGAGATGTCCCAGTGCTGAACACTCCACTGTTATTTCTTCTCAGCACTGTGGTGTCTTTTGCATTATCCCAGTGGTCACCGCCATCTGAAAAGGGAAGCTTTTCTAGACAAAAGCGAGAGTAGCATTATTATATGGGTATGCTCATTTAAAGAAAAAGTACTTATAAGGCAGTTTGGTGGGTATAAGATATGTATATAGCCAGACAATAGCAGGCATTAGTTCCCTAGGGTTCATGCCCTCCAACACCATAGGCTTTTAACTAGGTCTTCAGCACTAGGCTGGTATTTCCTCCCATGGAACAGTGGTTCCCCCCACAATAGACATGCCACTATTGCACTAGTTGGCTTGCAAGGTCCACTGCTATTCACGGAAGCATCATATTTGTGTCCCTCTCACCTCTGGAATTCTGCAACATCATAATCCAACTGGCTTACTTTCTTTTCTCCCATTCCTAGGCTTCCATCCTCCATCTTTCACAATGCATAAAGGACAGACAGTGAGACACGGATGGTTTTTGACCCTCAGACTGTCCCTGAGCTGTAGGAAGACAGCTGAGAAGAAAGAAGGAGGTAAGTCAACATTGAATTGAGTAGATGGTGACATCTGAAGTTATCCCGTGGTTTCCACATACATGTTCACATATGTGCACGTCACCTGCACAAGCACAGCCGCAAACACACATGCACACACCACCGAGTTCATGGAAAGATGGAGTCTAAAGGAAAAGGGTTAATGAGAGTATTTGAAGGGGAGGAAGACAAATGCCATGTTCTCTCTCATATGCAGACTCTAGATTAAAATTATATGACATGAAGTCAGAAGCCTGTTTGAGGGAAGGAAGAAGACCAGTGGGAGGGGGACAGGAGAGAATGGTGGGAGGTGACCATGGGCAAAGTAAAGTGATATCTATGAACTATCAATGAAATCATTGTTTTGAATGTTAAGTAAAAATTAATAAGAAAAGAGCAAAACAATGCTTCTGTAGAGGTGGAAAATAAGGTGAGAAAAATTTGATGAATTTCCCAGAAGTAGGAAATGATAGAGGTAGAATTTGAATATAGCATTTTTTAAAATGATTTATTTACTAGTTTGCTAGAAATCCTTACAGGAAAATCTCAACAAAGGGCTGGGGTGGTACGTGCATAACTCCGTAGTACAGAGCTTGCTCCATATAAATGAGGTCCAGGGATTCTTCTTAGCTCTGAAAAAAAAAAACAACAGCACTTGCTCCATATAAATGAGGTCTAGGGATTATTCTTAGCTCTGAAAAAAAAAACAACAGCAAAATTTCCATTTAATAAAAAATAAACCCAATTTCATGATCTTCTAAAATGCAACCACAATTATAAAAAATCCCACACATACAAGATGAATCAAAATATTAACAATAATCTTATATGTTGTCCCTATAAAAAAGGCACTAAGAAATTATCTTTTTAAAAAAATATTTCATTTATTAATTTTCAAACAGAGAGAGAGAGAGAGAGAGAGAGAGAGAGAGAGAGAGAGAGAGAGAGACAGAACCAGGGCCACCACCTTGTGGGTCTGGCTTATGTGGGTCCTAGGGAATTGAACCCGGGGCCTTAGGCACTGGAGGCAAGTGCCTCAACTGCTGAGCCATCTCTCCAGCCCAAGAAATTATCTTAAAAACCCAGCAATGTTAAAGCCAAGCATGGTGACTCACAACAGTACTTCTAGCACCCAGGAGGGTCACAGGCTTAAGTCCAGCCTCAGCTACATAGCAAGTGCTAGCCCAGCATGATCTGTGGAATGAGGCCATCTCTTGAAAAGCAAAGAAAAACAATTCAAGACAAAGAAACAACAATGAAAAAATAAATTGAGGTGGGGAGTATCTTGGTGTTTCTTCTTTCTGGTGGTTATGGACTTAATTATGTTCATCCAAAATTCGTACACTGCAACCTCAGCACCTCTCAATATGCCTGAATTTAAAAATCAAAGCCTGGGAACAAACCAGCGGAAGATGGCAGAGAGAATGGAGGAGACCCAAGATCAGTTGATAAGACAAGAAGACAGTGGACTGCCCACCATGAGACCATCACCTCTACCACATCTGCTGGAGCCCAGGAGAAATTGCCAAGGAAGCTGGACATGAATACTGTTCTTACTGCTAGCCTGACAACTAGCTCCAGGGTGATGGTGACAGACTTGGTGATCAATCAAAACCCATCAAAGCAGAAATCCAGAGGCTACAGAGAACTCAACATAAATCAGACCACCAACAGGCTCAGGGAACATTGCTGAAGAGCAGGCAGAAAGATTGTAAGAGCCATGCCCACACAGTGAATACTATATCCCCACTGAGGAGGGTCCCCAGGTTAACAGGGGATATGGAGATAAAACAGTATAAGCTGTTATAATATATATAAAGTTAAAAATGAAAAGTGGAAATTGGACTGAAGAGATGGCTCAGCTGTTAAGGTGTTTGCCGAAATGCCTATTGACCTGGGTTCAATTCTGCAGCACCCATGTAAAGCCAGATGCACAAAGTGGTGCATGCATCTGGAGTTCATTTACAGTGACTAGAGGCCCTGGCAATAAAATACTTTTTAAAAAGCAAAAATAAAGCAAAGCCTTAATTTAAGAGGGGAATAATTTTATTTATTCATTTGAGAGAGTGAGAGAAAGAGACAGAGAGAAAGAGAGAAACATAAAGAGAGAGAAAGAGAGAATGGGAGAGAGAGAGAGAGAGAGAGAGAGAGAGAGAGAGAGAGAGAGAGAGAGAGAAAATACAGCCACTCCAAATGAACTCCAGACACATGTGCCACCTTGTGCAGCTGGCTTTACGTGGGTACTGGGGAATTGAACTCAGGTCTTTCTATTTTGCAGGCAAATGCCTTAACGACTGAGCAGTCTCTCCAGTCCAAGAGGTAGCTAAGTTAGATCTAAAGCCTTTTATAGGAGAGGAAGCTTGCATATGCATGCATACACCAGGAAATGTCCATAAGAAGCATTCAGAGAGATGCTATCTGCAGCCAAACAGACAGGCCTCCAAGGAAACCAATGCTGAAAGCACCTTGATCTTGGTTTTTCAGACTCTGGAACTGTGAGGAAATAAATTATCTGCTCTTTAAGTACCTCATATCTAGTGCTTTGCTGTGACAATCCTAACAAACGAATGTCAATGTTCTCATGAAGTTCAAGGTCTACCCATGATTGTTTCCATTGGACCATCATTTTCCTTCCATTCACTCACAAGTTTTCTTCTAGATATTGAGTTACCTATTAAGTTCATTTAAGCAAAATTTTCAGAGCATTGAAAGTTTAATTTCATCCAGACCAAATGGCCTCAAAACATACGCCTTCATAGTAGCAGAGATAAGATGAAAACCTGTCGTTTTTGTGTATGTTTTCATCCTAAACTTCACACTTCACACCCCATACTCCTTCTATGATAACCATCTGAGAACTGAGAATATGACTAGATTGATTGACTTTTCATGATATTGCCTTTTACCATTTACTATCCAACACATCCGACTTCCTATTACAGGTGCATCATCTGAAGGTTTATTCTCGTAATATCATAAAACATTTTTAAGGAGGACCATTAAATGACCTTAAAGGATCTCATTGACCGCATCAGTAATCTCAAAACTCAGAAGGTAGAGACAGTTGGATCATAGGACCTAAGCCATGCAACATGTACTAAGCCAGCAAAGGTTGGGGAGGGAGGCCCTATTTTATTTTATTCTTCCCAAAATTTTGATTCCTATAAAAAAGCCTTATGAGTAATTTTCTTGTTTATTTAGACATTTAAATGACATATGGACTAATTTAGAAGCACTAAATGATTCTCATATTTTAAGAATAGGTTCTGGAGAGGGTAAGAGCCTATTGCTGAAGACCCCACATGCTTGGGCTGCAGGTCACTGAGAAATCAAGCTAAAGCTGAGCTGGAAACCTCCTCCATTAACCAGCTGACAGAAAGTTGGAAAACTATGACTGCAGCCTTATGGGAGAGAGAAGTCTTCAATGGTGGTGAACAGCAGTAGACCTTGCAAACCAGGCCAAATATGTCAACTGGGGCAATAGTGGCATGTCTGTTATGGGGGACACCAAGTGTTCTCTAATTGGACTGGAGACCTGCTCCATGGAAGGGAATACAAGCCTGGTGCTGAAGACCTAGTCAAAAGCCTATGGTGGGGGAAGTCATGAACCCTAGAGGAATAAAGCCTGGTGTTGCCTGGCTAAATGCATATATTATGCCCACCAAACTGCCTTATAAACACTTTAAAAGTGATCATTACCATATAATAATGCTACTCTCACTTTGGCTAGAGAAGCTTCTCTTTTCAAATGGCGGTGACTTTCAAGCATGACTCAAAAGGTTCCATGCTGCTGAGAAGTGACAGTAGTGTTCAACACAGAGACATCTCTATCACACCTCCCAAGGCTCAGAGTCTATTGTGGAAGAGGTGGCAGAAAGAGTGTAAGAGCCAAAGGAAGGGTAGGACTTCTTACAATGTAATCTTCCAGATACAAAACGGCCTTGATATTCATGACTTACTTCACAGTGCCTGGTACTACCTACACAAGTCGTTCACAAATAGGAGGAAAAGATGATGACATCAAACAAAATAGAGACTAATTGAGAGGAGGAGAGGATATGATGGAAGGTGGATTTGAGAGGGTGAAAATGAGGGTAGGGAGGGAATTATCACAGTTTATTGTCTATAATTATGGAAGCTGTCTATAAAAAGTTTTTAAAAAAAGAATAGGCTCTGTTCAAACCACTTACTTCCATCTTTGCCATCAGTATCTGTATAATCAACAGGAAGTTTATCCAGAGTGTGAATATGAGTTGCCATCTAAGTCCAGCCCTCACCGGGTCACCCTGTCTTTCTCAATGCATAGATTTGCAAATATTCAGTAAGGGACACCATATGATCAGGATCAACATAACAAGGTGTGATGGTTGGAATATAAAATGCCCCTGCGCCCCTGCAGGCTTATGTGGTCCTTAGCTAAATGGGGCTCTTTGGGTACGTTGTGGGGCCTTGTTGGAGGAAGTGGGTCACTGGGAGCGGGCTTTGAGATGTTATAACCAGTTTTCATCTAGTTTTCTTTCTCTGCTTCCTTTTTGGTGGGGAGACCACAGCTTTTGAAAAAATATTTTATTTATTCATTTTTCAAGCAGATAGATAGAGAGAGAGAGAGAGAGAGAGAGAGAGAGAGAGAGAGAGAGAGAGAGAGAGAGAGAAGAGAGAGAGAGAGAACAAGAGCCACCACCTTGTGGGTCTGGCTTATGTGGGTACTGGGGAATTGAACTGGGGGCCTTAAGCACTGGAGGCAAGTGCCTTAACCACTGAACCATCTCTCCAGCCCGAGACCACAGCTTTTTGTGCCAGCCTTCCATAACTCATCCTCCATGGTGGAACTATAAATTGAATTAAATGCTTTCCTTTCCTAAATTCCTTCTGGCCCAGTATTTGTTTCTAGTAATGAGAAACTAACTGTCACATAGACTCTTCTAATTTGTATTCACATGGAAATTGCAGACACATTGGGAAGGTTTGTAGAGCAAAATGTGCATTAATAGTCTCTGGAGCCAGCTTGTTCAGGCTTAGTATGAGTGTCATGGTATGATCCAGGTGTCCCCCACAAACAAATGAATGTGTTCTCAGTGATCGATCCTCAGCTGATGGCAGTTTGGATTTTACAACCCCGATGGAGCTGTGTTTTTGGGGGCAGGCTTATGGGGTTATAAGCCAGCTTCCCTTGCCAGAGTTTAGCACACCTTCCTGCTGCTGTTTGCAGTGCTGTGGCAGAGGTGATGTCCAGTCCTCTGCTCATGCCATCGTTTTCCCTGCCAGGATGGAGACTCCCCTCGAGTCCGTAAGCCAAATAAACCCATTCCTCCACAAGCTACTTTTGTTTGGATTCTTTCTGCGCAGCAACTAGAAAGCTGACTGCAACAATGAGTAAGCACTCTGAGGTTACAGTCGTGGTGTCAGCTGCTCCCATGGTGGCTGTATGTACTGTGCCTCCATCCTCCTAATGCTTGGGGTTGACGTTCTATCCAGAGATTCTGGATCTATCTTTTGACAACTTTCTTAGCACATACATTAGGAGCCCATTATCCATATGGAAAGTCAGTCATCTGTGGACTGATGTAGACATTCCTCAATGGGGCCTCATACCACCTGTCCCAAAAGAAACATGGTGAGACTAGGAAATCATAATGTATTTGTGTGTCTTGAGGATTGAACTCACAGTCTTACCTATGCTAAGCATGTAATCTACCACTGAGCTACACATCTAGCCACAGGAAATTCGGTCAAGTAATTTGGAAGAGGATCAACAAGTCTAATTTAGGAAAATTAACCTTTCCTCAGTTTCTACATTGTTGTGAAATCTGTAGAATTAACTGATATTCACTTTAGGCTTTAAGCTTAATGCATTGCTAACGTCATCTTTACTTCTCTCTACATTTTTTTAAGGTATGCACATCTGAATACTACAAGATATTGCCAAGATGAGCCACTTCTCAAGGTTCCTTCCCTTGACAGAGTTGACTGCAATGGAGAGAAGTAGTATCCTGATGTGGAATTTGATCATTTTCTCTCTGTGCACAAGCTTTTTGTTTTCCTCGGGACTGTAATTGTATTTTCACTTTCCATGTTAGAGAAGTTCCTTTTCATATATGTTTCTGGGAAAGGGGGTAAACTTCAAATATCCTGAATGCTCCCAAATGATCTTTATTTTCACAGTCAATTTTGAGTTTGAGTTGGTATATAACTCATTCTTTTGGCATTTTGAGTTGTGGTTTGGTTTTATGCCCTCTTTCTCCCTGAGTTTTGACATTTTATAATCTACCTTACTGTAGGTGTACTTTCTCTCTGCTGGGACACAATGCCTAACAAAAATCAGTTAAAGTGAAGAAGGCTTTGTTTCAGCTTACAGTTCCAGGTTACAGTTCATCATGGTGGGGAAGGCATGGTGGCAGGAGCCTGAGTCTTTTGGTTACATTCAGTCCACAGGGAGGAAGGAGAGAGTCGTGAATGCTGCTGCTCAGCCAGCTCTCTTCTTTTTCTACACAAGTCCAGGACCCCGGCCCATGGAGGAGTGCTTTCCACAGTAAAGGTGGGTCTTCCCAAATCTAATCAAGATAAACTCTCACAGAAATTCACAGAGGCTAATAACCTGATCTACGTAACCCAGTGATTCAAGTTAGCTATCAATGTGAACCATCACAGTAGAGATATTTTAATACACAGTATGGGCCTCTCCCTCCTCCCATTTTAGGAAGGTCTCATGAAGCGTAAGCTGGCCTGGAACCTACTATGCAGCCCATGTTAACCTTTAACTTCTGACCATCTTGCCTTGTCCTCCTAAGTGTTGGGCCTGCAGGCATCTGTCATAATGCCCATTTGTAAGAGAAGCCGGGGATCCAAGTAGGTACTTGTGCATGGTAGCATGTTTTCGACCACTGAGCCCCTATGATGAGTGTTATCCATCAGCCAAACCATGTCTTCTAGCTCTGAGAAATTTTCTTGAATAACTTGTCATTTTCTCTCTTCATTTCTGTATTATTTTCTTCTTCAGTTTAGACCTGCAGAAGTATTTATTCTTCGTCTTTCCCTGCCCATCAATTTTTCCTGTATAGTGTTCTTTCTGTGAAATATCTCTTTTTTATCATTCAATACTTCAAACGAGTTCTTCATTCTGGTGATAATATAGTCAATTTCAAATAGCTGTTGTTTTAATTTATTTTAATGTTGTCAATCCCATTGTTTCTATCTGTAACTTACCTTTTTAAGTATATTAGTGATGCTTATGTTATTTGCTCTCTTTCAAGTTAGCCCTTGCTTCTTTGAAGTTAGCAATAATAACTATTGTTACTGTTATTATTGGGTTTTGGTTCTGGAATTGTAGCCTGCCATTTCTGCTCTGTGAGTGGGACCCCCAGTCTGACATGCTCTAGACCAGCACTGTAGCTCTTGCCTTCCCATCAGTCACACTAGTTGGTAAAGGGCCCTGAGCTGGGCAAATAGTCTGTATCCTTAGTACACTTTATAAGGCATATTTTGGGAGGATATCTGCTTATCCTTAAGTCAAGCATGATCTTTTTAAAAATTTTATTTATTTGTTTGCTAGCAGAGAGAGACAGAGAGATAGAGAGATAGAGAGATAGAGAGAATGGGTGGTCAGAGCTTCCAGCCTCTGCAAGCGAACTCCAGATGCATGTGCCATGTTGTGTATCTGGCTTTACCGGGGAACTGGGGAATTGAACTCAGGCTGTTAGGCTTTTCAGGCAAGTGTCTTAACCACTAAGCCATTTCTCCAGCCCCATGATCTTTTTTTTCCTATGAATTATTGTACAGTCTTTGAAGCCTTCCAGAAGCTCACCATCATAGTATTTGACTTTCTTTGTTTTTTTTTTCTAGAAACTCCAGATCGATGTAAATCTTGCTACATTTGCTATTTACAAGTGGCTCAGACAGACTCCTTTGTCTGCTTTACCCTTCTCCCATACTATCTCGATGGCTTTTATACTTTACAAACATGATTTACAATCTAGTCAAAGTCATTTCTACCTCATAAAGATCATGTCCTACCATGGGACTCAGCAAAGCCACAAAAGCCCCATATAATTATCAAGTTCATTGCTGAATCAACCCTTTGCTCAACTCTCCTGTGAACACAATGCTTAATCTGGCCTGGTGAACTGGGCATCAAACTCTGCTCTCTCATGAGCAGTTTCCTCAGTAATGCATGTCCTTCCTTGATTGTCTTCTCTTCCCCAAAGTCATGGAAACTGCAGTCAATGATGACCAAGTGTCCCCAGTGACTCATAGGAGCCAGTCCATGAGGAACTGATGTCCTCAAGTTGTCTGGGGTTATAGAGCTGTTGTCTCAAGGAGAGATGGGCAGTTATACTACTTAGTTTCCTTGCTTTGATGACAATCAGACTGGTCCCATTGGCCTCCATGTCCCATGACCCACAGCCTCACGACCTAGGCTGTGAGAATCTCTTTCATTGCTATTAAAAGTCTTTCCCCGTTTAAGCAGTTTGGTTTCTATTCCATGATTATCATGTGTTCCAACATTTGAATCCCAGGAAGGACTCTACAGCTTAGATACAACTTGTATTCTCTTTGCCCTCCAATCAGCCATAAGAAATGCAAACCAACAGCTGCATCTCATTTTGTCTTTTTTCCACTTTTCTTGCCAAATCACAGCCCGCTTCAGAAAATAGCATCTCCATGTCTTTATCCCACTGTAATTCCTCTTTTATGCAGACACGTTCTTTCTGGGAAAAAAGGTGAGCCTCAGTAGTGTGATCACTGCCAACAAGGGTCAGAGCTGATGCTGCAGCCCACTTTCAACACCATAGGGGCTACAATCGGCACTGTAATCAGTCACTAGTTGTCCAACTGCTGACAGAGTATTTCTATACTCACATGATGGGCTGCACTCATCAAGATCACACCAGTCTACACCATGTAGAAGATCATCACCCTGTGATTCCCCACAATTCACAATTCAAAACTGATCATGGGGCCGGAGAGATGGCTTAGAGGTTAAGGCGCTTGCCTGCAAAGCCTAATGACCTGAGTTCTGTTCACCCACCCTGTGATTCTCCCTGCTCAGCTCAGTCTTAGTTGCAAGTCTTAATCCCTAGTGCAGGGAATAGGTAACCACCAACACAGCAAAGAGACACACCACCTCATACCCCCTGGGGAAATATAGCCATCTTGCGATTGTTGTCATGGAGACTTCCCCACCCCTCACATGGTGTCATGGTTTGATACAGGTGTCCCCCACAAACAATTGAGTGTGTTCTGATAGATAGATCCTCAGCTGATGGCAGTTTGGGTTTTACAACCTCGATGAAGCTGTGTTGTTGGGGGCGAGCTTATGGGGTTATAAGCCAGCTTCCCCTGCCAGAGTTTGGCACACCTTCCTGCCGGTTTGCAGTGCTGTGGCAGAGGTGATGTCCAGCCCTCTGCTCATGCCATCGTTTTCCCTGCCAGGATGGAGTCTCCCCTTGAGTCTATAAGCCAAATAAACCCATTCCTCTACAAGCCGCTTTTGTTTGGGTTCTCTCTGCGCAGCAACTAGAAAACTGACTACAACAGTTTTGGTACCAGGAGTGGGGTCATCTGTTGCTGCTGGAACCCTGGTTCTGTGGCTTTGGGCATTTTGGAATTGATCTGCAGAAGGAATGTGGACAGATTGGAAAGCTTGTCCTAAGAGGTGCCTTGCAGTGCTGTAAGTACAGCGTATTGGATCATTCTGGTCAGAGTTTAAAGACCTGAATGTATTGAGAACTAT
>PVHP010025088.1:0-25862 GCA_004024765.1 Zapus hudsonius
AAAAAACAAGAAAACATGTGACAAAAATCTGAGATGTACTGATTTACTGATTGATTTATTCATGTGACATAGCTGATATTTTACTATCATTGCCTATAAAAATCAATTTCATATAGTTTAATGCAATGCTACAAACAAAAGCATATATGAAATATTAACAATTATAATTTAATAAGCTCAAGTAGACAAATTTTAAATGGAATTGCTTAGAGTTTAGTGCACTAATATAACTTATTTAAAAGAAAAAGTATATGCACAAATCTTATTGCTATTTTCTAACTCAGAAAAATAAATTTAATTCTAAAATTAAAGTTGAAAAATTTAACTCCTCAATAAAATACATACTAATTTTCTTATGAATTAGACCTATAACTACAGTAGAATGCATTAATTTGACATAACTACATTCAAACTCTAGATATTTTGGTGAAGATTATGATATTAAGTCATCTATCAGAATGTGATTAAATTTAGAAATAAGACATTTTCTTCAATATAAGTTGATAAGGCAAATGGAAGACTAAGCAATGAGATCAAAGATAAAGATCCTTTTTCACAAGAATAAAAGGCATTCTAATTAAATATAATTCATAAACCATTTAACCATTTTAACAGAATGGTGTTGAAATTAACAGTTGTTTATTTGAAAGACAATTTTCTAGTTATAGTACTTTGAATAAATTATGCAATAAATCATATAAAGCAATAATACAGTCATTAAAATGTTGACAAAGAATGAAGTATTTTTAAAGACATTAACAAATCACTACATTTCTAGCCAGACAGGCATAAATGTTTCATCATTACACTGATAAGTAACAAAAGGTCAATAGAGTAAGGCACACTAAATTCTGCCACTTTTCCTCTTTCCTGGCATTGTAGAAAATAACCCTACAAGTCTATATTCCATGAAGCTACTTCCAAAAGCAATAAGTAAAAGACATGTGATATTTACAAATCATCTCGTTCAGACTAATTCCAACTCAATCTTTAACATTCACTTCCTCTATAAAATTTTCCATGGCTTTTCAGTTTTTAATAAAAAAATAAGTTGACCCCAAACTAGCCACCATCATGCAAAACTCTGACCCCTGACTTAAGGATCTCACCCCACTGAAACTATTGCTTTTATTACTTCCATCCTACACTCAATCTACTCCCAGAAAAGTTCCATGGTAATTATGAATATAAGTTGAAATATTTACTTTTTGATGAAATAAAGGAATATAGAAAAAATTGCTCCAGGGCTGGAGAGATTGGCTTAGTGGTTAAGACACTTGCCTTCAAATACTCAAGAGCCAGTTTTGATTCCCCAGTACCCATGTAAAGCAGATGCACAAAGTGGTGCATGCATGTGGCATTCATTTATAGCACAACCATTTATCTATCTTTCTCCCATCTCTCTGCTTGCAAATAAATAAAAATGTATTTTTTGAAAAATCTGCTCCATCTTTTCATTCTATTTAGGAATGTATTACAGATCTCATGCACTGAACTTTAGCAAAAAGTATGCCTTTTATGAGCAAAGGACAATGCATCAAGTTTTCTACAAATCTCACACTATAAGGTATGTCTACTTTTATTTGTTGGAGATAGTCTCAGTATGTAGCCAAGGCTGTCAAGATCCTTTGCTTCATTCTCCCTATTGCTGGGTTCACAAGCATGTACCACCACAACTGGCCAAATGAAGAGAGTGTGTCTGTTTATGAGAAAAATTCTAAATGCAGCAGCTATTTGTCTCACAAATTCTTTAAAACAAACTAAAAATTACAACCTTGGTAAGTGCACTAATAATGGTTCATTACAACATTTAAATCAAAAATTCAGCTTAACTATAAAGTTAAAGTCACATGCAAAAGCCAAGAAAACTTGTTAACAATTAGGTAAATGCATTAATTGTGATTCTTTTAATGCATTAAATAATTAAGCACACTAGAAGCCGTTCTGTCACTAGCTATACACAATTAGAAAAGCTCTCTCTGGGCTCCATTTCTTCTCCATAAAATCACAAGAGTTGCCAAATGATCTCTAAACTCCCATGGAGATCTTCCTGTGTAATACTGTTGTATTATAACTAACAGCACAAATAGCACCGCAAATTTAACATTCCTATACCACCACAAGGCTTCCAACAGGTGATAGTGGTAGTAAAGACCAATCACTTCCTTGTAAGGATTGAAACAGCAAAAATGTCCAAGAGATTTGAAAGGAAATCAGAGTTCCAAATCATGTAAATAGTAAACAAAGCTCACCATCAAACATTCTCACCTCAATCAATGGTATTTTGGAATTCATCATATGGAGGATTTGTGAAGTCCACCAGTCCTGTATTTTTGTTGCTGTTTTGTTTCCTCAGATACTAAATCTTCATGATCTAATTCTTTTCCCTTGTCCGTTGCTAGTATAGAAAGAGATCTGGAGATGTGCTTGCTAGGCAGGCACAAAGCCCCGTGTGAATCCTCAGCACAGGAGAAAAAGCAAAACAAAACTGCTTATTCTCTGAGAATATGGTGGCATACACTTTTAATCCAAGTGCTTGGGAGCCTGTCTCAGGAGGACAATGAGTGCATGGCCAGTCTGGCCTACACAGTTAACTTTAGGCAAGCCTGAGCTACACAGAAGAACGACAGGAGTGAAAGAAGGAGGGTCAAAACTACAATGACCACCAACACCTCTAATAAGAATGATAAATGGTACCTGGGTGTGGTGGTTCTTATCTATAATACCTGTCCTCTAGGAGGTCAACCTGGGTTACAGAGTCAGTCTGGGCTAGAGTGAGACCCTGCCTCAAAAAAAAAAAGGGGGGGGGATGATTAATGTAGAAGCTATAAAAATGAAGAATAAGCACTCAGTTGAAAATTAGTTGAAATCAAATTAGAACATAATTTTCATCAGTAAGAACTGTCTCAAGCATCTACATTATAAGGAAACATTTCCAGTTTCCTTATGTAACACTGTTGACTAGAAAATTTGTTTTGTTGCCAACTACTATCAATTCTACATGTCCAGGTTCTTCTACTTTTAAAGAAAATCTCAGGATATAGGACAGTTATATTCAGTTTGAAATCATCTGATCTGCCTACCCCAACTGGTAATAAATGATACCGTGAGACTTTACTGTCCAAGTATTACTAAATCTTATAGAGGGAGGGAGAAGAGAATTGGTAAGCATCAATTTAATCTTACCAACTAGGTATCATATTCAATAAATAGAAAACTCTTTAATGGTAGCTAGGGAGGGAGAGAAATTTTCATCAGTGGTGTAGCCACTGGCATAAATTCATGTCCCTGTAAATAATCCCTCACCTAGGATCCTATAAGCCATTCCAGTGAAATCACACGATCATCCAAAAAATACATCGACGTAAAATGGGGACTAGTTGGGAAGAGAGAAGGAATGGCAGTAGAGGAAGTGGGAGGGTAACTGGCATGAGTATCATAAAAATATATGCATGTATGAAATATAATGGAACCCGTTATTATGCATAATATATGGTAATTTAAAAACTGAAAAAAAAATCTAGTAATGAATTTAACCACTGAAAAAAAGCAAAACTTAGCTGGACATGGTGGCACACACTCAAACTCTAGTACCTGAGGCTGAGGCAACAGGATCAGGAGTTCAAGGCCAGCATGGACTACATGGTAAGCTACAGGCTAGCCTGGACAAGATCTTTTAGCAAAAACCCCAAAATCAAAACTTTTGAGGAAAAAAAGTCATGGATTTATAGTTTCTCCTTTGAATAGAAACAAATAGTTCCAGTGATAAAACACTTAGTTTAAATCATAAACCATAAGCATGTGAACTATTTTGTAAACAATCACTTATAATTACCACAAATCGTTGAGGTGGTCTAGAATGATACACTTAAACATTCAAGTTAATGAAGTTTGGGCTTTGGTGGAAGAAAATCTTCCAGTATGACTTTTATCTTTAGAAGAACAAAGCAGGAAACAGTGGCAATGCTGTCTGTAAATAGATAATCACATTAGGGCAAATAGTAGCAATATAAAGATAACAAAACCAGTTATGCACCTTGTAAAGGACAAGCATACAAAAACTGAGATAACTCAAGTTATTATTTTAAAAGGTCCCCATTTATCACAAAGATAAAAATGTAAGGTTTACTTAAAAAGCAAACACAGGGCTGTATCTCAATGGCTAAGCACTTGCCTAACATATGTAAAACCCTGGGTTAAATCCCCAGCACTGTAAAAATAAAGTAAAAATTAAAACAGAAAAACAGCCATAGTATTTGTGGCAATAACTGTTGGCAGTCTATAATCATATATTTATAAAACAGAACACAACTGCATACTGAAGTTCCTTCTTCATGTGCATTTCCACTGGACAAAAGTTTCCTCTTCTCTTTCCAGTGCCTATTCATACTAATCTCACCTCTTCACAATCCAACTCTCTACTTCCAAGAATCTATTGTGAAGATTCTCATCATCACCCACGGCTTCTATTTTTCCCTTAAGAATCTCTGTGATAAGTAAATTGCTGATGGTTATGAAAAAAATAACATGGAGAGGTGGCCTTTGAGAACTCTCCTACCAATAAAAACCTTTTCATGAAATGTGTCTGCTGAGCCTATGCAAGGTGCTCTACAAGATTACACGTTCTCTAACTTCAAAGGAAAGAAAGTTCTAGTTCCAAGCATGGGATGACAAGTGAAAGGAGAGGGAGCAAAATAATCTTTACAGCTTTCAGTTAAATAAATGGGTGTGAGACAAGCTTGGAACAAGTATGACAAAGAATGCTTATACTCATTACGAAATTCTAATTCTTAGTTCCTCATCCCCAGTTTCTCCTCACTCAGCTGTGTTACTTTCAGCCATGCTCAGAGAGCTAATGGAGCCTACACTCTGGTGAAGGAATGTCTTAACAAGATGTGGTTACGGTAAGAGGTTTATTGAAGCAGTAGCTGATGTTTGGTACTTGAGTTAGAAATGTCAATCATTATGCTAAACTTGACAATATTACTAAATTGCAATATTATATGTTACACTAAATATCAACTAGGCTTGTTAAGATTTTCTAAAAGTATAACTATATAATAGCTATTAACATATAATTATTCCCCTCCCTTTTTTGGTATTAGAGGTTGAACCTAAGGCTTGGCACCTGATGATAATTTAAAAAAATGGTGCTCATTCAGACAAGATGTACACACCTGTGCAATAGTGGCACAAAGCCTATGCAGGCAATCAAGGGCTCTTGAATAGGATTTGAGGTCAGCTCAGTGGGAAAGAACTCAACCTGGTACTGAGAAGTCAGAATCCCTTGGATAAGGTCATAGACTTCAGAGATAAACTCCCAAGAGTCTTTGGCTAAAAAGGGTGGCTATATGCATCAGAGTCTCTTAAATAATTAGGCTTATTCTTTTAATACATGTTGCTCTCACTCTTGGTTGGAGAATGTGTTTTTCTTTTACAGATGACAGCAGAAATCCAAGGAGAACCAAGATCCATCAATATGACAAGAAAAATTAGCCAAATGCCTACCCTGAAAGAAGCCACCTCTATCACATCTGCCAGGGCCCAGGAAACATTAGAGTAAGTGTCTATTTAAACACAAGTGCTGCTCTCACTGTTATCCTGAACACCAGCAATAAACACTGAAAACACTCATAATTCATCAAAGCAGAAATCCAGAGGCAACAAACCTGTGAAAGCTTAGTGAGCATTGTGGAAGTGGGAGTGGAAAGAGCCACATGTATCCTGAGGCATTGTCCTCCACCTACAGAGACTGACTGATGCATTCATGATCCCAAGGTGAAGACCAAAATCCCACTGAGGAGGGCCCTCAGTGGAATGGTGGCAGAGAGGGGATATAAGAGTATAAATCAATGGGAACAAAACCAACACACAATTTGTTCATAAAGTGTATAATTTTTAAAAATGTACAAAACTCTAAGAACCCTAGAAGATCATAGAGGATAATACCCAGATGACTTTGGATATGGTATTGTCTAAACACTAAAAAGGGGAAGCACCATTAAAAAAAAATTAGCTGAGCCTGGTATGGTAGCACACCCCTGTAATCCCAGCAGCTGGGAGCCTAAGACAGCAGAGACTCTATTATAGAGTTTTAGGCTAGCATGGGCTATAGAGTGGTACCCTATCTCCAAAAAAAAAAAAAAAAATGCTGATAAGCTGAGTGTGATTATAATTAAAATCTGCTCATGAAAGATATGATCAAGAAAATGGGAAGACAACCCACAACCTAAGAGAAAAATTTTGAAAAACTACCTAATTAAGACTTTTGTCCAAATATACCAACACTTACAGCTCAGCAATCAAAAAATAGCCAAAGACATTAACAGGAACCGCACCAAAGACATACAGGTGGCAAATTGTCTCATGAAAGTATGCTCCACACCTAAAGCCATTAAGAATATAGAAACTAAAGCAATTATACACTACACACACCTAGGAGAATGGCAGCACATAGAGCACTGACAACAGAAATGCTGTTAAAATAAGCAGCAAAAGAAACTATCTGGCTGGGGATATGGCTCAGTGATTAAAGGTGCCAGGCCAGGTTCACAAAGTGGTGCATGTACCTAGAGTTCATTAGTAGTGTCAGGAGGCCGTGGTGCCCATACGCCTCCCCCCCCCATGCACGCACATACACCATGCATGCATGCATACAGACATTCCCTCTCTTTTTCTTTCTGCTTGTAAATAAAAAAAAATTAAAAAAATAAGAAGAAACACTTATTCTTGACTATGAAAAGGCAAGACGATACACCCTCTTTATAAGACAATTTGGAAGTTTCCTATAAAGCTAAACATATATTTATCATAACTCAGCAATTAAGCAACCTCCTTGATAATTACCCTAACCAGTTGAAAAACAGTCCACACAAAAAACCTGCACACAAAGGCTGGGGAGATAGCTGGGTCAATAAAGTACTTGTTTCTGGAGAGACAGGTGGGTCCCTGGGCGTTGATGACCATCCAGGCTAGCCTACTTGGTGAGCCCCAGGCCAATGAGAGCCACCTGAAGAACATGTAACAGCTGAAGCTGTTTTCTAGCCTCCGCATGCATGTGAACATATGTACATGTGCATTACCCACATACACATAAAACATTAAAAAAAAAACTAGTTGGGCATGGTGGCACATGCCTGTAATTCCAGCACTTGGAAGGCAGAGGTAGAATGATCAGCAAGAGTTCAAGGCCACCCCTGAGACTACATAGTAAATTCCAGGTCAGCCTGGGGTAAAGCAAGACCCTACCTCAAAAAATGAAGAAAAAAAAAAAAAAGAAAGAAAGAAAGTGCACAGATGTACATTTATAGCTGTGTTTTACTGAATCTAGTATGCAATCAACATGTTCTTTAGTAAGTAAATTGATAAACTGAACCACCTAGAAATACAGTGGACAGTGGTAAACAGCTCTGTAAAGAAAGGAGTTGTCACCCTGTGGTAGAGATTAGCTAGCAGGTAAGTACAGATCCTGGATCTTCCCTATAAGGAAAGGAAAACGGGAAGAAGTCTACAGGCTATGAAAAGACATGAGGGAACTCTATATATTAATTACAAAGAGCCAGGTGTAGTGGTGCATGCTTTTAATCCCAGCACTTGGGAGGACAAAATAGGATTGCCAGGAGTTTGAGGCTAGCCTGGGACTACACAGCAAGTTCCAGGTCAGCCTGGGCTAGAGTGAGACCCTACCTTGAAAAAAAAAGTATATTACAAAGATGAAAGGGCAAATCCAAAAAGGCTACAATAATGCATGATTCTAATTATATACATTCTGGAAAAGCTAAAGCCATGGTGACAGTGAAAAAGATCAGTGGTTGCCAGAAACTGCGAAAGAGGAGGTATAAAAAGAGCAGAGCACAGAGATTGCTAGGGGAGAAAAAAAATACTGATACAATAATGACGGATACATAATTACCTGCAGAAAGTCCATGAAGAATAAACTCTAATATGCTGAGTGTTCATAATGTGTCCATATAGCTTCATCAATTTTAGGAAATAGACTACCCTGAGCTGGGTATGGGAACACAGGGCTGTAATCCCAACACTCTGGAGGCTGAGGCAGAAGTATCAGATGTTCAACAATAGCCTGGGCTACACAGCAAGACCTGTCTCAAAAGCATTCAAAATGAAAAACTGTCTTTAAAAATAAGATATGTCACTCTGGTAAAGAGTGTTGATAACAGAAGAGACTACTCAGGTGTGGAGTCAAGCAGTACATGGAAATTTGTGTGTCTTCTTCTTATCCTATAAATTGAAAACTGCTCTTTAAAAGGTCTTTAAATATTCTGGAAAGAGGTGGCACAAACTGAACTCTTCTAAATAAAAAAAAAAAAAAAAACGAATATCTGTGGTGGTTTGAATCAGAAGTACCCCCCAAATCCATGTGTTTGAGTGCTTGGTTCCCAGCTGTGGCAATTTGGGAGATGGATCCTTGCTGGAAGAGAAGGTGTTTTGTTGGAGGCAGGCTTAGGTGTGATATAGCCAGCTCCTTCCCTTGCCAGAAATGGGCTCACTCTCCTGTTCCTGTTTTCCACCAGTTATGGCAGAGGTGATGTCTAGCCTTGACTCATGCCATGCTGTACCCTGCCATCATGAAGCTTCCTCTCAAGACTGTAAGCCAAAATAAAAAGCTTCCCTCAAATCAGCTGCTTTGGTTTGATTGCTTTATCCCAGCAATAAGAAGTTAACTTCAACACCATCTATTACAGACCTTTAAAAAGTTTTTCTAGAATTATTCTTTCATAGAAATAGTGATAGTAACTTTGTTGGAAGTCTTAGCCACTAAATACAGTATTATATTAGCTTTTAGACATACAACAACTGTTTAAGATAGTAAATTTGTACCCACAGAGCAGACAAATATGAATTCAAATGTTCCATCACCTCCTCACTGAGACTTTTCCTAAATACCCCACCTAAGATAACATCAGTCATTTGCTAGCCCCTTACTTAGCTTTATCTTTGTTGCCTTTATCATGACTGACGTTTTGTATACTTCATCAAGATATTACCAGCAGTGTCTCCTAATAAAATTTAAGTTCCAAAAAATTAGGTATTGTTTTACAAATGCTATATGCTGTGGCCTTTCCAATGGTGGAAAAATTAGCAGGTGGACTGAACAACTACCTTTGAACTAAGAGCAGGGTTTTAAAAATATTTGTCTGGAAAAACAAGGGGTACATTTCTTTCAATCAAAACCGAAAGAATATTCATTTCACTAGGAATTAAAATGTTGTATTTTCTCTAATTCATGAATCCATGGTGCTATGGCTTATTCCCTCCAAAACCCGTGCTGTAGTTTAATCTGTATTGTATTAAGAAGGTGGAAACAATATGGCTATGGTGTTTAGAAGTACTGTCTTTGAGATTTGATTAGAATTACTCAAGGCATTAGGATGGAGCTCCCATTGAATACCTGCAGATTTGAATACCTACGGATTTAAAAAGAGTAAACACAGCCAGGTGTGGTGGCACACACCTTTAGACCCAGCACTCAAGAGGCAGAGGTAGGATTGCCAGTGAGTTCAAGGCCACCCTGAGACTACATAGTGAATTTTGGTCTGCCTAGGCTATCAGGAGACCCTACCTCAAACACGCACCCCCTCAAAAAAAGATAAAACATACATACATACATACACACACACACACACACACACACACACACACACACACACCCTGTCTCTTGCTATGCAATTACAAGACTTTAAGACTGCCAGCAAAAAGGCCTTCACTAGATGAAGCTCCTCAACCCTGGACCAGGACAGTGAGCCACAATAAACTCTTTTCTTCATAATTTACCCAGTCCATTATTAGCAACAAAAAACAGATTAAAACAGGTAATACAGAAAGAGTGAAAAGTAGTTTATACTCATTTATCTCTACAAGTTGTATTCATTCTTAATAACATGGGCAAAACCATGTAAGAAGAAGAAAATAAGTTCTTAGAAATGACCACTTCAGAATATCTTCTAAAATCAACTTAATTCTCTTTAAGTTTTTGTCATCAAGTAAAACAAACAAAAAAACTAATTTTATTTAACGGGATCAAATCTCAAAGTACAAACCAGTCAGAGCTGATCATTGTGGCCCATACCCATAATTCCAGCACTATGGAGAGTATTAACTTTGAGGCCAGCCCAGGCTACATTAACAAGAAGGTGAGGAGGTGGCTGGAGAGATAGCCCAATGCCAATGGGTAAAGTATTGCCTTGAAAACATGATGACCAGAGTTTAATCCCCAGTAACCATGTAAAATGCCAGGCCTGGCAATGTACACTTGTAACCCCATCACTGGGGAATTGGAGACAGGACCCTGGAAACTCCTTGTCTAGTCAGTCTAGTCTAATTGGTGAGCTCCAGGTCAATGTGAATCCCTACCAAAAAAAAAAAAAAACAAAAACAAAAACAGTGACCAGTATTCTTATAGTTATCACCCAAGGTTGTCCACTGCAATAAGGACATATACTTAGACACATACATAAACACACACATTCATGCCACATACCTGTACACATAACACACACACACACACACACACACACACACACACACACACACACAATATCAACCCTGAATCAACCACATATTAATCAAAGGAACATCAAGTCTCTAACTAGGCTTCTTTTTAAACAAATACTTGTTTATCTGTGTCTTTGTGTGTGTGTGTGTGTGTGTGTGTGTGTGTGTGTGTGTGTGTGTGTGTACGCGCATGTAATAGGGTTTCTTGTTCAAAGAACAAGAGGGTGGCTGGGAATTGAACTTGGGCCAGAGGGATTTTTAATCAAGCTTTCTACCACTGAACCATCTCCCCATCCCCTAATTAGGCTTCTTTTAAGGAAAACAAAACAAAACAAAAAAGTCAAGGAAAGAATCAGAGTAAAAGGAAATCAGAAAACATAAGAACCCCAAATTTCTGCCATTATGTGTTAAATGCTAAAATCTACTTAGAATTCAAATTGTATGTCTGATTTGCATTCAGCTGCAACACAAACTCCAATATATTCAAAGTTTCTTATCTTTACATTTTCCTGTAAGAATGGTTCAGGATGTACTCATTTCAGACTTAACTGTAGAACTCACTAAAAATAAGATTCTGAGCCAAGCATTTTGGTTCATGCTGTAATCCTAGCACTCAAGAAGCTGTAGCAGAAAGACTCCAGGAAGTTCAAGGCCAGCCTAGACTACAGGGTAAGAACCTGTTTTTTGAAAAACACATACACACAACAACATTAAAAAAAAATATATATCTCTCAATAATGGGGCCCAGATAAGCATTTTAATCAAAAATCATAGGTGATTCCTATGTAAACTCAAGTATCCAAACACTTTCAAATTTCAGTAGAAGTCACCTAAAATCAATTTACTTCTCTATTTGTGTATACTATGTATTCTTACTTATTTTATCTCTTCCCAAACCCTGGTTTGAAGATTCATCCCAGCGGCATGTGGCTGACTGTGACAGCAAGGAAACCAAACTAATGTTAGTCAGAAACATCTATCTACCTTGAAAAAAAGTTTACAGTTAAGTCATCATATCATCAATGCAAGAAGGCGATTTAATGCCCACCAAGTTCCACTTTTGTTGGTGTGGAATTTAGAACTCTTCACATAGTTATATGGGCATACTAAATGCATATTAACTAGTAATGTGCAGAATCTGGCTTTCCTTACTTCATGTAGAGTGTTTCCTTTCATTATATGGATAGGCTTAAGCAGTGTAACAGCTGTAAATCAAGCTAAATCCTAAATTCAGCCCACATTCACTTCACTTGAAGGATTCCAAGCATTTGACAACACTTACACAGACATAACCAGGTGTGGTGCCTGTAATCCTAGGACTCAGGAGGCAGAGGTAGGAGAACAGCCATGACATTATGAGTCAGCCTGGGCTACAGAGTGAGTTACAGGTTAGCCTGAGCTAGAGTGAGACCCTGTCTCAATATGATAAAATAAGTCCATACACAAACTAGCAATTCCATAGCTGCGAGAGATAAAACTCAGAAATACAATCAGTGCCAGAATGGAGGCTACTAGCTACCTAGCATCCTGGTAGTTCCTAACTGACAGCTTGAGAATCACCATGAGATTAGCTGAAAACCTCTTTTGAGTTGCAAGGAGGGTTCTACATGTTGCTGAATACAGAGAACAAGTTTTCATTCAGTTTCTGGGTGACTACAATGTATTAGAGAATTTTAATCACATTCCCTTTTCAATGTTTTAAGCCAAAAGTCAAAAATAACTTTAAATTTTAGAAATCAGGGTGCTGGAGAGATGGCTCAGCAGATAAACACACTGGAATACAAGGCCTAACGATCTCTTGAGCTTGATTCCCCAATACACAGATGCACAAGTGGTGCATGTGTCTGCAGTTCATACACAGTGGCAAGAAGCCCTGGTGTACCTATTCTCATTTCTGTCTTTCTCTCTCTCCTTCCAAACAAACAAATAAATGAATGAATATTTTTAATAAGAAGAAATCAAGATCTAAGTTTGAGTCCAGATTGTACCTCAGGTATATCATTCATTATCTATTTAGAGACTCCAGATTCTTCTATAAATTTGAAGGAGTGGGGAGGTTGACTGGATTTAATTCCTTCCATTTCTACTGTTCCCTCTCCAATTCCATTATACAAAAGAAAACAAGACTCTGAAGAATACAAACCATATTATTCACTGAAGGTTAAAATACATAAATACAGTGTTCAAAACAAATCAAAAGCTAGATTTGAAGGCTGTTGTTTTATATTCCAGAACATTGCAAAGTCATTCTAAAGTCCATGATCACTGACCATTAGAGATACTTGGCCCTGAGAAAACATGGCAAACTGAAGCTAAAACCCAACATGTGAGCCCCTGAAGATGAAGGTTAAAATTTTTTCAATAATAATAAAGTGATACTGCTTAACTTTACCAGAACCCTGCAATCCGGAAAACAACAGAGATCAAAAACAACAAAACACCCCATTCCCCATACAACTTAGGTGAGAAACAGCTGCCCCCCTCACCTTTCCTCTAAGGCCAGACCTAGACCCTCCAAAATCCTATTATTTGTTTCATAAATGACTTACTGATTGATCAGAATGAAATGCTTATTAACCAAATTTTGATTAAGATTTTCTGCTACAAGTCGCTGAACTCTGGCCTGCCTTAAGCCTAAAACATAAGGAAGGAATCCCCCTCACCTGTTCCTCCTTTGAGTGGCTGGCCTTAAAGTAAAACATTCTCTGGTTACTGTCACCATAGCCCTCATTCTCCCCACCTTCCCATGTCAAGTTCGTTTCCTTCTTTGCTTATCCCTCCAAATGGAAGAGAAACTCCATTGGCCTAAACTGTAAAACACTAGCAAATCCCATGATCATGGCATTCTCATTCTCTCCGCTGTAGCCAACCTTTCTCAACACTGACCTTAACTTTTAATTTATACTTGACATCACTGTATCATTTCCAAATCTGAAGTAGCCCGAGTTTTAAAAATGAGCTGGTGTACTTTCTTTCCTTTTAAAATGACTTGTTTTGCTGGTCTCCAAGAAAGGCATCCTATAATCTTAAATGTCAGGCCACCACAGTCCTGTTGCTGAAGGTGGTGGGGCAAGGTGAGTGGTGGGTTCCCCAAGTGCCACGGCGGGTACTCAGGGTCAGGGTACATGGGTGCGCGGGCGTCGTATGGGGGCAGGGCAGCACCTGGGGGAGCACCTGGGGCAATGGGGGAACACCTGGGGAGCACCTGGAGCAGCACCTAGAGGAGCATCTGGGGCAACTGGGGGAGCACTTGGGGCAGCAGCTGGGGGATCACCTGGGGGAGCACCTCGGGAATCACCTGGGGGAGCACCTAGGGGATCACCTGGGGGAGCACCTGGGGCAGCACCTGGGGGAACACCTGGGGGAGCACCTAGGGGATCACCTGGGGGGCACCTGGGGGAAGCACCTGGGGCACCTGGGCACTTGATGCCAGCGCTGCTCCCTCCCCCCAGGACTGTCACCTCGCCCGGCCTCTCCCCGCGGTGCTCCCCGCCCGATCTCCCGAAAGCACTCACCATAGCGCCAAGAGCAGGTCGTGGCACCGGCGCGCCACCGTTTGTGGGACACCCCTTCGGGTTCAGCAGAGAGAGAGAGAAAAAAAAAAATCCCCCAAACCGCGAGGGACTCGGTCTTCCGGCTCGGCCGGAAGTTCTCCCCGCGCGGGACAGGAAGTCCCACCCTCTCCCGAACGCCGGCGACCCCACGCCGCGCAGAGGTCAAGGAGACGCAGGGCGTCCTAGACGGAGACTTCCGTGGGTTGCTAGGCGCGGGCTGGGGGCGGGGCTGACCTTGAGCGCGCGGGGCGTGCGCAGGCGCAGTGTGGGGGCGTGGTGGCCGCGCCGCCTCCTCCTCCCCTCTGAGCCCGGGTCTTCGAGAAGATGGAGACGGTCGTGGTCGGCTCTGCGCCTGACTCAGCCCCTTCGCCGGGGTCTCGCCGTCTCCGTGGGTTTTGAAGATGTATTTATATTTATTTATTTATCTGCTCAGGTCCGAAGTTTCTTCGCTCTTCGCGACACCCGCTGAAGCCAGGGGACATCTTATCCGCAAGAACAGAATAACCGGGAAGGAAAAACAAAAGTCCGCCTGCTTTCATCATTTCAACATGGGCGGTTTCGTTTTGGGGTTAAAACACAAAAACCAAATGGAAAGAAGTGACATTCCCATAGGCTTCCATAGGCCTCCTAGTTTGAGGATTTCCCCTTCCCAACCCGCATCCTGAAATCCTGCCTAGCCTCACGTCCTCCAGGACATCTTCCCGCCATAATGGGAAGTTCTGTTAGGAAGCTGGAACTGGAAAAGGAGCTTTAAGCCCAGAGGTGCGCATGGATATTAAGTGTATCATTACTGGAAGGAATGATAAATGTCCCAAAGACCCTGGGGCTCAGTCCTGAGGGTCCCATGGAGAGAGAGAGAAGAGAAAGAAAGAAGAAAGAAAAAAAGCACTCACAGGGCTGTTGTTCTCTGTTAGAAAAGGTTCAGAGAAGCTGGGTGCTTTTAGTTAAAATTTTGGATAAGTGATCAATGGTGCAGCCGGACACAGTGATCCTAAATATTGACAGAAACACCTGTCAGTGACATGGGGCTGAGGATTAGTTTGTGAAGGTTACCCTGCTGCTGATCCATCCAGAACTTCCCACAGGGCAAGGTTGTAAATAGATAAGCCCCAGGGCAACTGCGGATGGTTAAGTGTGGTAGAGAGGGATTGGAGTTGTCTGCTGGTGTATCTGTGGGAAGCCATTGCTATCCTGAGGAAAAAGGAAAAGGAAAAAAAAAGGTGCAGAAAGTGGTTATCAGCCTGTCAGAAAAAAAAAAAAAAAAAACCACTCTGTGAAGTCTTACTCTTTTATTTCTGACACTGTAGTTCTTCCATCTGTCCTAAACCTGGCAGCCTCATTGAGTTTCACAGAGCATCACAGAGCACTGTCATGCGACAGTGACGAAGGGATTTATTGGAAGGATAGAACCCATTCCTGCCAGAGTAAAAACTAAGGGGAAAGAAACCAGTTTTTGTTATCTGCTTATAACTTTTAATACACCATGGGGCTTCGTATTTACTTGGTGCTTGTCACATTGATAAATAATCTTTAATTAATATCTTTAATGTTTATGTTTCACAGCTATTTCTATTACAACATAAAAAATCGATTTGTCAAAGAAGTCTTAATGAATAACAGGTATATAACAGGTCAAGACAGTGTCATAAATTCATTTTACCCACAAAATAATGATTTTTCTATTGATTACCTGTCTTCAAGTAAAAGAATGTACCCCTTTTCATTACTAAAATAGATAGGGATTAAAAAATAAAGATTTAAAAAATATTTAGCAGTTTTGGCAAAGAGTTAAAAACACAATCTTTGAGAAAACTCTTATTTATTTTTACTATTGAGTCTTTGTGATACATTAAATGTCCTAAGTAAGAATTGTTCTCATGTCTGTAGAAATCTGTGTCTGTAGAAACAAAAAGTTAGCTCTGTTAACACCCACAGTGATATGGGACTCTTTCCCTCATAAAAACAACATGATATTTTTTCTAAGTTTAGGCCTTATCCTTTGGAAAATGTTCTTTTAATTAGTTTTTTCTTAAAAATTTCCACTGCTATTCCTTTAATAAATATTATTATATGCTTTATTTCTTATTTTTTCTTTAATGTATAGTTTTCCTATTAGACTATATAACTATGTGGGTCCTTCGTTTTTTTTTTTTTTTTTTTTTTTTTTTTTTTTTTTTTTTTTTTTTTTTTTTTTTTTTTTTTTTTTTTTTTTTTTTTTTTTTTTTTTTTTTTTTTTTTTTTTTTTTTTTTTTTTTTTTTTTTTTTTTTTTTTTTTTTTTTTTTTTTTTTTTTTTTTTTTTTTTGTTTCTCTCCATTTAAGAAATGTCACTGAAATGATTGTTCTGGACAAAAATCACTTTAATTAAATCAAATGTTATTTGGAACAATACTTATGATGAAAAGACAGGAACAATCATGTGTTCCATTAACAATAAGAATGTCCTATTTTGTCACGTGTGTTTAGCGGAACTTATATAGCTGTTGTAAAAAGACACTAGACCAGTCTTGAATTGAAGATATTCGTCTGTTAAGTTAGAAAACTGTTCATGGATCTTTATGTCTACCACAAATTCATAAACTTGTACAATGTCATGATTTCAGTAGGTGGAGTGTTTGGGAGGTGATTAGGTAATAAGTGTGAAATATTCATGAATTGCCTTTGTAAGAAGAGACAGGGAAGAGCTTACATCCCCTCTCTGTTCTACACCATGTAAGGACACAGTAAAAACTCATCTACAAACCAAGAAGAGGGCCCTATCCAGAGAATTAGTCTTGCTGGCATGCTGATTTCTTAGTCTTTATAACTGTGGGAAATAATTTTTTGTTGTTGTTTAAACCTCCCAGTTAATGAAACTTGTTTTAACATCCCAAACAGAATGCAAATTATGTCCAATGTGATTGCTTTGATGGGAAAAAAAGCTCTAAGCTCAAAGAGAGAAGGTTAAAAACTACTCATACCATTGATGGTCTAAAACCTTTGTAAAGTAGGGAAGTTTATAAACATTATTTAAGGGATAACTATTTTTTGCTTTCCTAAGTTATGCTTTTTAAAAAATAATATTTATATATTTATTGCAAACAGAGTCTCTCAAGAGAAGGGTGCCAGGGTGTCTAGCCACTGCAAATGAGCTCCAGATGCATGCATCACTTTGTTCATGTGGCTTTATGTGGGTATTGGGGAATAGAACTCAGGTCGTTAGGTTTTTCAGCCAACCACCTTAACTGCTGAGCCATTTCTCCAGCATCCTAAATTATGCTTTTTAAGACCCACCTGTGTTGTTCATATCTCTTTAGTTTGGGAAAATAATTCTTCAGAAGTGAAGTCAAGCATAGTGCCATAAACTTGGAATATCAGCACTTTGGTGATTGGGGCAGGAGAATCAGGGTGTTAAGGCCAGCCTGATCTACATGAAACCCTGTCTCAAAAAATAAATCATCAAAGATGATATTGCAACCCTTCAATAACTCAGTAGCCTTCCTGTGAGTCATACCTTTATTGCCATGCTGCTTACCACAGTGTTTTGGGCTATACTATTTACTTAATTGATGGGATAATTCCTCAAGTTTTACATAAGTTGTATAATGCACATTTTCAAGGACCACTAATATATAATGGAATGTTGATGCCTTTTGAAACCAGAAATGACTTCTTTAAACAACTAACACCTAGTAAGTACCCTCCCCAGAAAACACCACCACCAAGAGCAATAATCATGTGACCATCTGAATTCTCAACTAGCTTTATTCCTTCATTAAATATTTTCAACTGCATGTCAGTTGTTTTATACCTTGAGGAAGCAGTGATAAATAAAGCAAACATTTCCTACAATTAGAATTTATGCTTTAAGAATAACAGACCATAAACAGGGAAACATAAGGCATGAAAAATCTAGTGGGAAATTAAAATAAATGACTATTTTACATCATATGAAGGAAAGCTAATAATGTATAATTTAAGGTACTTCAATGACAAGAAAGCACAGCTTTGCAAAAATTTGGGAAACTTAGTTGCAGAAGGGACAACTGTGCAAAACCTAAAGGCAGGACTTAGCTTAGAATGTTTCAGGAACCATAAGAAGACCTGGACGATTGGAGCATAATGGCTTAAGTGAAGATGATCTCTGGAGAATAGGAAAGAGCAGCATTGCATTAGTGTTGAAAACCAGGAATGTGCTTTGGGTTATTCAGTTATAATTCCAGTATTCTAAATCTGATTACATGTAACATGGATACTAATGTTTTAAATAAACTTGAAGTTTTTGTTTCAGATCTCCTTTGTTCATTTTCTCTTTTCTTTTAAATTGATTGTTTTTAAATATTCCATTTCTTCTGGCCCATACGTTTGTTGTATCTTTTAATATTCCACTGTTTTCAACTTTTAAAATAAGTTGATATTTTACCACTTTCCATGTAATCTTAGGTCATTGAAAACAAGTTATTCAGTAACTTATCCATGTTATATAAACTGTTTCCTAAATTCTCAAGACAATGTGCAATCATGTTTAACAAATTTTGTTGTATGCTGTAACTACTTAAATCTAAGCTTCCATGTGGGATTATGTTTCTTTTTTCTCAAAGACATGCTTTAGTATTTGCTTTCATGAATGTTTGCTTCTTAAATTCTCTGTTTTTGTATCCTGAAACTTTCTTTTATTCTTCAAAGAGCATTTTCACTGTATGAACAGCTATTTTATCAATTCAAAGATAACATGCCTTTGCTCTGGCTTCCACTATTTCTCCTGAAGAAAAAAAAAGTTTTATTTCTGCCTCTTTAAAGGTAACGTCTTCTTTTCTCTGACCACTTATCAATTATTTATCTTAGTTTTAATATGACTACGTTTTCAATGCTGGTGTTTTTTCCCTTTGTGGTTTTTAATGATTCTTGAGTCTGAGTCTGGTGTCCGTGTTCTGGAAAATTCTCAGATTGGATTTGATCCCATGCTGATTCTGTTTTTCCTTTCTGGTTTCCTCTTCCGGGTTTCCTTGGCTTAACTACTTCATTTTGTCCTCTATGTTTTCTATATATTTGTTTTTCTTTTGTTTTATAAATTTCTTCCTATCTTTCTTTTGGTTCAATGTTATATTTTTAATAGTCTATTATCTATTTAAAAAATACAGATTGAAGCATTTCAGTTTTTATCTTTTTAATTGCTGCATGTTCAGATATTTATGCTTAGTTCTATTGTTTTAAGTTACCTACCCAATAACTTAATTTTATCTTTCATTTTCTTGAGCATTTAAATTATATATTTGCATGTCTATATGTATAGTTTTTGGACGTGTGTGTGCACATGTGTGGGGCTAGAGTGGCAAGTGTTCTACATGGCTCTTCCACTTTGTTTCCTAGAGACAGTCTTTCACTGAGCCTAACATGCTTTCAGGCAGACTGGCTGACCAGCAAGCCCCAACACTTCTCCTGTCTACACCCTACTCCCTCCACCACAGGAATAGGGTTCTAGGTATGTGTGGCCCTGGCCAGCTTTTTACATGGGTATTTGGTACCAAATCCAGACCCTCTTAGACCCTCATGTATGTACAGCAAGTGCTCTTACCTGCTGAGCCATCTCCTTAGCTTCTACTTATAGTTATTTTATTTTATTTTATTTTATTGTCCATAATGAGTTACATTGTTTAGTGGGCCAACAATGAGTTGTTATCCCCAATTCCTCATTGTCCCCCTTCCCCATCCTCAGTCAGCTAGATATCCTCCTTCATGGGTCGTCTGTATCAGTCTTTGTGGTAGGGGACCATGGATAACCTAGTATACAGCCGGGTTCACCTGACCCAAGTGTGTTGTTACTGAGAGTTGCCATGTCTCTGATATTCTCCCCCACCACGGCTCTCACAATCTTTCTGCCCCCTCTTCTGCTCAGTTCCCTGAGTCGTGGTGGGTGAGTATTAAGGCTGCTTTAATATTGAGAGCTTAGGGGTTTTTGTGTCAAGAGTTGTTGGTTTCTGTCTCACTGGCTTATCCTTTGTTGATTGAATGGCTGTGGCTGTGGGTCTCTTGTTCATCCCGTCCTTCTCTGCAGGGTTCCATATGGATCCTCCATGATATGACTGTGGTGGCTCATCTCTTGCCTGGGTCTCATCTTTTTGCCTGTGGTTGGTTGGTAGGGTTATATGGGCCACAGCTCTCTCGCTGCATCCTGAAAAATACAAACACAATCTCCATCGGAGGGTAAGATCAGTATAGGTTAACAAATATACAACATTCTGGATTACCTAGCTTGTATTTTTAGTAGCCTCCCTGTCAGATGCTCGCATAGTGCATCTTTTCTTCGGAGCCCAAGAGTATGGGATCCAGTGCATATTGCCCTGAATCCCAAGTTCCAATCAAGGGTTCCCCCTCACTGAGTGGAATATTTGGCTGAATTTATTAGCTGTTGATTGTCTCCCAGGCTCCTCCATTGCACAAGTACTCCTTTCTTGTTTTGCTGTTCTCTCCCAGTAGGAGGTGTGGTCAGCCTACTCATGTCCGCAGACTGTGTTTCATGTCAGTGGTCTGTTTACTCCAGTTCTTATAGTTATTTTAAAAGTTGCATTTAACTGTAGAATCTGCTATTATCTGAGGTTTCTCTCTTTTTATATCTTTCATTTACTGGTATGTTTTATTTATAAAATTTTACAATTTATGTTGTGTTACATTATTTTTTATCTAATGTCAGAACTATTTTGCTTCATTTTATATGAAAAAAATATATATTTTATCCCTGAAGGTACCGGGTTCAATGCCCTAGTTCCCACTTAAAGCCAGTTATACAAAGTGCCATATGAATCTGGAGTTCGTTTGCAGAGGCAAAAGTCCCAGATGTACCTATGTTCTATCACCCTCCCTCCCTCCTTCCTCCTCCTCTTCCCTCTCTTCTTAAATAAAAAATTAAAAACATGGAAAAAAAACCATTTTCTTCAAAAAAGATTTATGTCTACGGCAGGAGTATGGGATCCCAGTAATTCAAGATCCTCTTAGCCAGGTGAGATACTGTACGGAGTAGAACTTGGGTAAGCCTACTTCCAGCTTACTTCTCAATAGTTGTATATTCCTTAAAATAACAGGTGGAGGACATGGGTAATAGTATAAATGAAGCACTAGTTTAATTAGCTAACTATAAACTGAGTAATTTTTTTGTACTTACATATGTTTTGTAACATGCATTTTGCTAGGGTAATAGTTCCAGCAAATGGTTTAAAATGTTCACATTGTGTAAAGAATATACAATTGAATTTTAAAAAGAAGGATAAAGAGCTAGGTATGGTACTCCCACATGCCTATAATCTCATCACTTGAGGGCAGCTTTGACTCTTTTAAAAACATAGAAAAAAGGAGTAGAAGAAGCTAGATAATGCACTCCATACTACATCCACCCCAAATGGGTAGTCCATAGGGAAGAAAGCCTGAAGAGATAGCCAACCATAAGGAATATCATTTCACACCTACCACCAGATAAGCAAGAATTCTAAACTGACAATATCTCCAGAACACTTACCTCTCTCCCTCCCTCTTCCTTTTCTCACTCTCTTATTTTGGCAGGGGGAGGGGGAGCAGACTTTGAGGCAGTCTCATTTTGCCCAGGCAGACCTTGGCCTCACATCTGGCTTCAGAATGCATAATATTTCTGATAGTAAACTTGAAGGTGAGCATCATCTATAGCCTAGGAAAAAATATATAGCAAAAAAACATGAACAAGAATATTCATAAGTATCAATCATCAATCAATAAAAAGTAGAATCAATCCTGTCCTTATTACTATAAAGCAGTTAAATATGTTGTAGATATATAGTTAAATACAGTATTATTTTAAAAATTGAGGGTCTGGAGAGATGGCTCAGCAGTTAAGGCACTTGTCTGCAAAGCCTAATGACCCAGGTTCAATTCCCCAGTACCCACATAAATCCAGATGTGCAGTGGTGCATGCATCTGTAGTTGGTTTGCAGCACCTGGAGGCCCTGGCATGCCCATCCTCTCTGTCTCTCTTCTACCTCTCTGCTTAAATAAAAATATTAAAAATAGATATATAAATGAAAAGTTTATGGGCATGAATGAATCTCATTGTAAAATGTTGAGTGAAGCAGGAATTCACAAAAGAATATTGCAGGATTCCACTAAAAATTAAAGAACAAAACAAAGTTAAAAAAATCTTAAATTTGAAAACACAAAAAATCTATCAGGCAATAGAATAATACAAAATTCAAAATAATGGCATTTTTCACAAAGGGGAAAAGGATGGAATGAACATATGAAGCTTTGGAATATGGTTACATAGGTGAATTTGGTCAGTAGGTTTGACTTCCAGTTTTAATTTGCATATTTTCCTATTGTTGTTCTTAAAATTACCATGGTTTGAATAATAGTATTTTTTCAAGATTCCATTTTCTCTTTAACTAGAGAGTATGTGGCTCATCAATGAACTATTCTTCTGTATATCATTCCATGTACATATTTTATGCATATATTCATAAATACTCATTTGAAACTAGTTAGTATCTAATAGTGTAAAATTGTAGATATTAGCCCATGGAAATACACTTTTAAAATATCTGTATGTAGGATAAATACTAATAGGATCTGAATGAAACCCTTATCATCATGGCAGATGTAGAGATAAATAACATGCCTGGAATTGTTTTACCCCTTTTTCAAATATTGCATTATATTTTTGAAAATAGTTTTGGTCCATTTTAGCTACACATCTTACATGTTGATAATCTCATACACACACACACAGATAGACAAGACATATATAACTCTGCTAAAGTCATAGCATACTTAGGAGAGCAGAAGTTGAACCTAAGCAATTTGATATCAAACTAAGCAGAGTATAATACACATTCTTAACTTTTTGGGCAGTGGATCCCATTGGCAGTCTGGTGAAGCCTATAAGCCATTTTAAAATAAGTACATAAAATATAATGTATTGGTAGTTGGAGGCTCAGTGGTTAAAGGCACTTGTTTGCAAAGCCTGATGGCCCGGGTTTGATTCCCCAGTACTCACATAGAGCCAGATGCATAAAGTGGTGCATATATCTGGGGTTCATTTGCAGTGGCAGAATACCCTGTCACAACCATACTAATTTTCTCTCTCTTCTTCTATCTCTCAAATAAATAAAAATATTAAAAATATATAATTCATTGGAATATAAATTAAATCAGTGCTACATGATATAGTGATCAAAATATTAAGTGCACTATACATGTATTTTTATTAATACATGAAACGGAATATAGGATTTAATATAGTCTTGCAGTAATAAGTACAAATTGTATCTTGTGATGCTTAAGATATTGTTAGTAATAAGAAAAACTTTGTGACTTTTATAATCAGGAAAATCACTAGGTCTTTATCACTATTGAAATAAATGTTTAATATTTTAGAAGTTTACAAAATAATGTGACTGGAACTATAAGTAAGTAAGGTGACAGAGTGTTTATTTAGTATGCATCAAAGTCCTGTATTTGGTCTTCAATAGCAAGAAGGAAAGGAAACCAAAAAATATATATAAGATTGAAAATTTTTCCTCTAAATTAAGACCTGCTTTATTATTATTATTATTATTATTATTATTATTATTATATTTTTTGTGTTTTGAGGTAGGGTCTTGCTCTAGCCCAGGCTGACCTGGAATTCACTCTGTAGTCTCAGGCTGGCCTCGAACTCACAAAGATCCTCCTATCTCTGCCTCCCGAGTGCTGGGATTAAAGGAGTGCGCTACCACGCCCGGCTTTATTATTTTAATTTCTAGACTTTATTACTCCCTATACCAATTCCTAGTAACCATTTTAAGATTACACTCATTATTTGATCAAGTAAATTTAGTTTATTATAAATAAAAAAAAAACTTTCTCTATGCAGCGAACTTGAGTTGAAGGAGGGTGAATTAGAATTACCAAATGTACATATATTTTTTCCAAATATGTATAATTCTTCATCATCTGATTCTTCATAATTCATTATTGATAGTCAATACCATGTATAGCGTGCAATTTTTGAATAACCTTTGCCATGCTATCTGCAGAGAAAAAAATTCAAATAATTGGACACCTTTTAAAAGTTTCTTTGGGCTAAAATCTAAAACATGAAGAAAAAAATTTTACTTGCCTTTCTCATGATTTAGCCATGCACCTGGGGAACCTGACTCTGGACAACAAGGAGGAATTGCTTGGCTAATTGAAAGTGACAGAAACCTTGGGAGAAAGCAATAACATACCAAGGATAATTATAAGAAAGTAACATGAGCTCCAAAAGGATAGTGTAAAGAAACCTGAAGCCATTAAAAGAGGTTAGACTTGCAAAAAAAATCTGAGAAAGGACAAATAATGGGCCTTTTTGAAAATTCTGTTCAGAACCCAGGAGATCATCAGGAGAAAGCCCACTTAGCTTTTAATAAAAGCTTAGAAGTAACCAGGAATGCAGTATGCTTTATTTTGTTGCATCCTTAACAAAGGAAACTTGAACAACTTGACATAGTGAAAGAACCTGTTTGTGGGTTGTGGTAATTTCAATGTAAAATGACCCGCATAGATCATGTGTTTGAATCCTTAATGCATAGTTAGTGGGACTGTTTGGGAGGGTTGTGGAAGCTTTAAGAGGTGGAGCCCAGCTTGAGCAAGTATGTTATTGAGGTTTTATAGTCTAGCTGGCTTGTATTTCTCACTGTACTTCCTCCTTGCTGATGTGACAGTGTAACTTCCTACTGCTGCCATGCTTTACTCACCAAAATGGACTTTACCCTCTGAAACTGTCAGCTGATAATAAATAAACCTTTTCCTAAAGCTGCTTCTGGTCAGGCATTTTTGTCCCAGAAATGAGAAAATAACTGACACATGGGGTCAGACAAGCCTGTACAGTGTCAAACAAAATTTATGGATGCCATTGTTTGATATAAGCTTTCTCAAATTCAGATCAACATGGAGTCACTCATGTTAAAGTTCAACATTGCCAAACTGAAACTGTGTTGTTTATTTGACCTTCAGAGAGGAGAAGAGAACCCAAATCCACAAACACTCTGGTTTTAGACCACATCATAGGGAATCCCCTCTGCTTTACCCCTGTTAGTTTAAAGTGACCTGTTTCTTGTATATACATTCTTTAGCCTTTTTCTGCCTATTAAAATCACCTTTTCAGCTCACTTCATTAGGTCACCTATTATATAGGCTATGCAATTCTAGAATTATTAATAAAAAGCCAATTTGATCTTTAAAATACATCTATTGAGGTTTTTGTCTTTTGGCTACACTTAACTAATTTTAATATTGTATGTTGCCTTTCCCCCATCTCATAAGATTTTCCTGTATAATAGAGGCAATAGATTTAAAACACTGAATTTGACTCACAGTAGTGTCTTTTTTTTAAAATATAAATTTATTGTCCATAATGAGTTACATTATTTAGTGGGCAAACCATGAGTTGTTATCCCAAATTCCCCAATTCCCCCCTCCCCCTCCCTGGTCAGTTGGATATCCTCCTCCATGGGCTGTCTGCATTAGTCTTTGTGGCAAGGGATCCTGGGTATCCTAGTACTCAGCCTGGTCTTCCTGGCCCCAAGTGTGTTGTTACTGATGGGTACCATGCCTCTGAACCATCTCCCCCACCACGGCTCTCACAATCCTTCCGCCCCCTCCTCCGCCCAGCTCCCTGAGTCGTGGTGGGTGAGTATCAAGGCTGCCTTAATGTTGCGAGTTTAGGGGTCCTTGCGTCGAAAATCCCTGGTTTCTGTCTCATTGGCCTATCCTGTGTTGATTGAATGGCTGTGGTTATAGGTCCCTTGTTCATCTGTCATTGTCTGCTGGGTTCC
>PVHP010025089.1:0-25868 GCA_004024765.1 Zapus hudsonius
GTAATAAGGCTGCTTTAATGTTGCGAGCTTAGAGGTCCTTGTGTCGAAAATCCTTGGTTCCTGTCTCAATGGCCTATCCTGTGTTGATTGAATGACTGTGGTTATAGGTCCCTTGTTCATCTGTCATTGTCTGCTGGGTTCCCTATGGATCCTCCCTGATATGACTGTGGTGGCTCCTCTCTTGTCAGGATCTCATCCAATTCTTCTCCCCTCGTGAGCACTGTTTGTAATCAGTTTATATTTAAACCTTATTCTTAGGCAAATCCAGAATTTGAACAGCGAGCCACAATCCAGCCTGGGCTGGTTTTGGGTGCCTGCACTACACGACAAACTGCAACCTTTATGTGAATTTAGAGAGAAATCTCGGTTTGCCATCTTAGCCCTAAGTCCACCTTGGGAGTGCCTGTGATTAAGGCCAGATGTGTCATGGGAATGGGCATTACAGTAGAGGTTGCATAACCCAATCCTGTCACTCAGCCAGAGACCATTCAAACTCTACCCAGAGCGACTGACCTCTCCTCTCATGAACTCCTTACAAGGAAGCCCTGGAAAGCTTTCTGGCTGTGAGTCCTGTCCCACCCACGCATCCTGCTGGCCCTCTGCAGTGTACTTTGCTCTTAATAAATTTTCTTGCTGCCACATTTTCTGCATGTGTCTTTTCTAATGCTTTATAAGACCTGAAAACAGGGCTGGAGGGACGGCCCTGCAGTTCAGAGGTGCTGGCCCGTAAAACCTAACGACCTGAGTCAATTGCCCAGTATCCACCTAAAGCCAGATGCACAAAGTGGCACATACGTCTGGAGTTTGTTTGCAGTGGCTAGAGGCCTGGTGTACCCTCTCTTTTTCTCTTTCTCTCTTTCTTTCTCTTTCTCCTTCTCTTTTTCTCTCTCCTTACAAATAAATTAATAAAACATTAAAAACCTGAATGAAAACCCCCAGAGACCACCAGTAACAAATTTACAACTTCACAACTAGAATATTCTGAGAGTGAAATGGATGGATGATACCTGTGGAAACTGAAGAGTAGGACCCACAGTACACTTACAGTTTGGCAGACTTCCTTCCTGGTGCCTGTCAAAGAAAACTTCTGTTTTTCTGTCCTGTGTTCTAGGTCTTCGTATCAAAGGTAACTAAGTTCAGACTAGCACTTTGCATCAGCCTGAACTCAGAGCCCGATAAATCTTTGGTTTCATTGACTGGATCGCTTAGATTGTCCATTAACTCCTCATCCCACATGGCTGTGGCATATAGCAAACTCTCCTCATGGATTTTCGGTTAGAAAATTGCAGGTTCATGAAAGAGGACACATTATATGTCCTCTACCAGGCCAAAGGTAACAGACTGCTTATTCATTTTGAACTTGCGATGGTTTATGTATGTCTTTCGCTTATTTATTTATGGTAGATCAAGGCTCACAGTGCAGCCCAGGCTGGCTTAGCTGACCGCAGAGCCTAGGCTCCTCTCTGCAAGGACTGAAAACGCACACCACCTCACAGAGTCTGACGTGGGATCCAAACTCACGTTTCCATGCTGGCGAAGTGAGCACTTTCTAAGATAATGGCTGAGCCATTCCCCTAATCTTAGGAAAGTAAAATAATATATTTTTGCATAAATTACATAAAACACTTCTGGAGCATAAGAATACTAAAACCTTAAGACATAACCATGAGCAGGGCTCAGAGCAAAGCAGCAGGATGAAAATAATGCCATAAAGTCAGATGAACATTCATTAAATTCTTATGTAAACCATAATGAGAAAAAGGGCATAATCTAGTATATCATTACTTAATCATTTCTAGTTAAGCTAACTTTCATGGAAGTAAAAAGTCCTTTTGCAATCCGAGGTTACATAAAGCATTATCTCATGATTTGTTAGGTAAAAGGGCCCCATACAAATTTGAGGTAGGGAGGAATAAAATATCCACTTTCATCAAAATTCTACATACTAATCCATACTCTCCAGAATGCCAGAGTTCAAAATCATTACCCTAAATATTAAAACTCGAGGGTGTTACTTTAATGAACTTAATTATGCAAAACACCACATGCAAGAGAGTACTTGCAAAACAGCAATTTGAAACAGATGGATAATCACACCACTTGCTGCAGATGGCACAGGCGTACAATGGAGTTTTCAAGTTGAGTTTTGATCAAGAAAGTAAATTGAAAACACTTTTCTACCAGTACAATAATAGAAGGAATACATTAAAAACTTGCAAATCCATTTTCACGAATAATTTTAAAAAATGATGAATTTTCCTTCTCCTGTAATGACAAAAGCAGTTTCAAAGTAAAGCCCCATTATAAGGGGGAAAGTATATAAAAAAGATAAACAAAGTCATGTGGTCTTTAAATATGGCCCATCTTCCATAAAGGGATGTCGGAGTAGAAACAGTATTTTCCACACTGAAAAACAAAGACCGTTAGCCAATAGAAAAGAGCCATGAATGTGAGTGGTAAAAATGAACACGATAGAAATTATATATTTGACAAGAAAGTAATGTCAGATAAGGAAGCAAAAAACATCAGAATGTCCACTACATTTACAGGTCCTACAAAGGAACGACAAGATTGTCTTTAAATTCAGTAAGGAACGAAGAAAGGACATTCCCTGTCATGACCATTAGACTTCCCCATATTCCTTGTCCTGAGCCAAGTCTGTGGCAGAAATGGAGGATCTGAAGGACAGGACAGATGTGCAGAGGAGAGTAACAAGCAAACAAAGTGTTGCAATATTAATTCTTGGTTGTGTGTGTGTGTGTGTGTGTGTGTGTGTATACACGCACATGTCCACGTGTGTGTAGGGGCACATATGAGCACATGAATGTGGAGGCCAGAGGATGTTATTCTCAGGTACAGTCAACCTTTTTGAGAAAGGGTCTCTCATTGGCCTGGAGCTGGTCAAAAAGGCTAAACTGGCTGCCCAGGGAGCTACTCTGCAGACATCTCCCCAACCCAATGACTGAGTTTTAAGTGTAGACATGGAGTAAAACCTGGTTAGGGGAACTCAAGGGAACTCAGTCACAGAGAGACTAGAAAAGATTTCCTGTGTTATAACAGGTATCAGAAGAGCTGATTCTTATTCTGTTCTGGGCCCAATGATTACTGGTCATAGAATCATGAAGGAACGCAATTATGGAGAGACTAGGAAAGGCCTCCTATATATTAAGGTGGAGAGAGAGAGAGAGAGAGAGAGAGAGAGAGAGAGAGAGAGAGAGAGAGAGAGAGAGAGATCGAGATCAGAAGAGCTGACTTTTATTCTGTTTCTGGACCTGATAATTACTGGTCATAGACATTTGAGGAACTCAATTATCGAGAGACTAATGAAATTTCCTAGACTATAGGAGAAACACAGAAGAGCTAATTTTCATTCTGCATCTGGCTGAAAAGGCTGGAACCCTGCAGCCATCCTGCTCTTTGCGAAAGGATAAAGGTAAAGAAGATGGGCAGAACGAAACATCCTCCAGAGAACAGGATCCCGGCCCTGCAGCACTGTGGCTCTTTTCACATGTCGTATTATGTTTAATTTTCAATTTATAGTCAGGGGCCCTTCCTGTTATAGTTGAATGTGTCTTAACTTTCAGCTCAGTCTCTTTTTCCACTGGCTCATACAATTTTATGAGTGTGTTTAAGTGGTTGTAGTTGTTAAACTAGTCATTTCCTATTTGTGTTTTTCATCTATGTATGTTTTTTCGGTGACAGATACTAATTACATTTACTTTGCTGATAATTTAGCATCTCTTGGAATTTAAACTAGGCCTCTCGTTTTTGTTGGTGTGGACTGTTTCCAGCCTGTGATCCCAGCTTTTTACTCCATAGATATAACATAGAAATCTTGCATGTTAACCTTACAATATAATTTTTCACCTCTTACGACATGTCTAGGGTGGCTGAGCAATGGAATATCCTACCAGGAACACTTCAAAGTAGAAGATTTTGTTATCTCTGATTATGACGGCCCATGGCATAAATCATAGCCGTGCTAAGAAAACGAAGACATTTAGTCTCCATAAATACATCTCACAGCCTATCAGAGCCTGTTTAATTAAGCAGTTCCTGCAGGCATTCTCTTACCTACCAATGAGACTAGTTGCTTTTTAGGATGTTGAACACATATAATTCTGTAATTTACCATTCTTGTCTTATATCTACCGATTTTAGAACAGTGGGCGCCCTTTCTGTAGGCAAATGATATTCTTCAGTTATTTTGCCTATAATGAATGGTAACTTCATTGTTTTGCTGGAATACATCATAATTTTTGAAATATGGCAGCATATCAGTGTATTGTTTAACATTTAAAAATATTTTATTTATTCATTTTCAGGCACAGAGATACAGAGAGAAAGAAAGAGAGAGAGCACACCAGGGCCACCACCCTGTGGGTCTGGCTTATGTTGGTCCTGGGGAATTGAACCCAGGGCCTTAGGCACTAGAGGCAAGTGCCTTAACCACTGAGCCATCTCTCCAGCCTTATTGTTTAACACTTAAGTTTGATTAGCAGACTGGTTAGAACACTAAAAGATTGCAGGGGACTTGGGAGAGTGCTTGCAAAGTCAGGTATGGTGCACACACCTGTATTCACAGCACTTCCGTTCATGAGGTGGAGACAAAAGGATCAGAAGTTCAATACCACCCTCAGCTCCATGGTGCGGTCGAGGCCATTCTGTGATACATGAAACCCTGTCTCAAAAAATAGCTTTGACAAGCAGGTGCTGCCTTACTTTCCCCGTGGTTATAGCCTCATCAATTCATCCTGAATGAAAATCATCAGCAAGTTGCCAATGTGCACACATCTCAGTGGCCAGCAAGCTTAACACCCAGCACCCAGAGGTCAACTGGTGGTGTCCGGTGCTGATGGAAAGAGACACTGTGGTGGTGACTCACTGCTGCCCAGCACAGGGAACTGATGGCCCATGAAAAGATCACTGTTCAAGGTACTGGTGCTCGGAAGGAATATTGTTTGACAAAACTGTGAGTGGAAATATCTGAAGCTGAAATCATTACAGGCCATTTTTCTTACCTCATAGTGTCCAATCCAATCTTGCTATTGAATCCAATGTCATCTTTAGTCTCAAAACTTTGCATATAGGCTGTTTCTCTTCCCGTTTTCCTCCCCCCTTCCCTCCCCCTCCTCCTCTACCTTTGCCTTTCCTTGAAATATTTAGGATACATTTTTTCTTGTGATAGTCTATAGTTCATGATTTGTAGTCCAGAGTAGATTTTTTAAATTTCTTTTTGTTGTTGTTTTCAAGGCATGGTTTGACTCGAGGCCAGGCTAACCTGAAACTCACCTGTAGCCCCAGGCTGGCCTGGAGATTACAGCATCCTCCCAAATGCAGGGATTAAAGTATGTGCCAGCACACCTGGCTTCTTTTTACTCATTGTAGAAACTAGATCTTGCTGTTCAGCTATTTACAGATTTTAATTCTGAGAAATCTCTGGTGCCATTTATTTTATTATTGCCTTTCTTTAGTTTTATCTGTGTTCTGACACTGTTCCTTTAATGTCTTTCTATATCCTTTCTTTCGTTTAAGTCCATACTTATATTTTATTTTATATTTTATTTTCTGTTCTTTCTTTTTTAGAAAATTTCCCTAAGAACATTCTTCAATTTTATCATCTAATTTTGATGAGATTGTTTTTCTTTCCCCAATTACATTGAAATTTCTACAGTGTACTGACATCTTTCAATGTTTGTAGTTTTAAAGTGTCATATTTTTTGTGGAAATATTTTCCATTTCCATAAAGATATTATTTTTAATTTTTCTGTTTCCTTCTATTTCTTTTGTTGTTTGTGATTGGGATTTTATTCTGGTTTATGACAATTATGGTTCTTATGTTAGAAGCTTCCCTCAAGTGTGGTAACTTTTGTCACCCAGTTAGGTTAAACCGGAGGTCTGAAAAGCTGTTCAGATGTTTGTAAGCTGGGGGTCTGAGCTGAGAGAGACTAGGTGGGATCTCTTTCTAGGAGACACGGGGTCCTCATAGGGACAGGTGTTTTAGGATCTCCATCTGAGACTGCTTGGTTTCTATGCGGAAAGGTCTAGATCCCACCAGACGTGTCCTGGGAATAGAGCAAAAAAGGAGTTTTCAGAGTCTTCATTTGCATCGTCTTTTTCAAATTTTGTGTTGTTTTTGTTTTTGCAACAAGGTCTCGAGTAGTCTGACTTTGAGCTGCTGACCCTCTAGCTTGCTATCTGAGTGCATGTGTAGACCACCATGTCACCTTCATTTATTGCTTTACTAGGATTTCCACAAGAAGTTTACTAAAAAGAATAATCCTATGATTAGATAATAACTATGATCCCATCTTTTAAAGAAAGAAAAATAGATCATCTGAATTAATCAACAGTGATTAATACTTTTGAAATCTCACAACACGGTGTTTGGTTCTCAGAAAACACAAAAATGATGAAGATTTCATACTTGTACCCAAGTAGGTAACAATCTACTAGAGAAAGAAGCTGGTATAAGTAGCTTTAATGAGAGTTCTGCATCTCACAGTGTTACAGAGTCAAATATTGATGGAGGTGCACCATTTATGTGTGAGGAAGCCGAGAGGTCAGGGCTAAAGACAGCATGTCTCCTGGAGGTAACAGAACGAGCTAGATTGCACAAGACGTGAAGAATATGAGGAGATAAACACAGAGGTCAAGAAAATATCCAAGGAAGTTCCAGGAGGTTCAGGGACCCCAGGCAGGAGCTTTTAGGACAATGGTGACCAGGCCAGGAGAAAGCGTAACAGTATTTCCCCTGGCAAGAAAATGTCCTCTGGGATCATAAAAACTGGGAGGAAAATAATGGAATCTCTCACTGGTGCAATTCACTGCTGCTGATATTTTTATTTAGATGATTAATTCTTATTGTGATCAGGGTAACATGGAATCTCCTTTTCATTACTGACTAATCAGGTAGTGTTTGAGAAGTGAGAGTCTCCTTGTAAAGTGATATACAGATCGGAGGAAAAAATCAACAACATGGAAGTCCAAACTGTGTCTTCTACAGCATGAACAAAAATTTAAAAAGTAGACTAAGGGATTTGGTATTAAAATCCTTTAGAAAACACATAGGAAAATATCGACATAACCTCAGGAAAGAGAGAAATGTCTTAAGAGTAGGAAGTGCTAACTAAATAATTCCTGGTACTGAAGCTCCAATCTTTAGAAGACATCACAAACAGAATGAATATACAGACTTGTGTCCTAGTTAATCAGCAGACAACTTCCCCCAGGAACATTCAAGGATTCCCTACTTAGTCATAAAGAAAAAAAATGAAGTAGACAAACAATTTCAAAAGGCCATTTAGCATGAAAGAATCCAAATAGTTAATAAACATATAAAAGTTCATCAGCTTTATCAGAAATTAGGGAAACATAAACTAAAATCACAAGTATGTCTTTAAACACACATATATCACACAAGAGAAAATTAAGCCCTCGTGGTACCACATGTCATTAGAATAGGAAGTCATATAGCTATTCATGCAGTGTTGTTAATAGGGGTGAATACTGGCTTCATCACCTGAATATGAACTTGTCATTAATCATGGATTGAAAATACACATACTCAGCCAACCCACCCCAAGACACGAATCCCACAGAATCTCACATGCATCCATATCATGATATCTTAAAATATGTTCAGAGTAGCACTGTTTAAATAGTAAAATGGGAAGAATGTATTAGTAATAAAATGGTTTAAATAAACTGGGATATTCATTCCACTGACGGCTGCACAGAGTAAAAGCAGGCAGCAATATGACGCTAGATAGATGAAACTCAGAAATAGCATACATAGAAAGAAGCAAATCTCAGAAGATCTATATGCAGTAAAATTGCATTTACATAAATCTACATAAAGTTCAACACCGAGATATTTTCTTTAGGGAAGCATCCATTAGGAGTAACTATAAAGAAAAGAAAGAAAACATTATTCCAAACAGAGAAAGTGTTCCCCTCTGGGCTAGATGAGTAGATTGTGATAAGAAGACAGACAGGGAATATAGATAATTTTCTGCTTCTAAGGACAAGTGCTTATGCCAGTGCACATTATAATTATTCTTCACACTCACACTTATGTGTGATTTTTCTCAGTATATCTACCAACATAAAACAAAATAGATATGACAATATTTCAAAATTCATGAATAAGACAAAAGACTGTAAGAGAGAGAGCTTAAGAGCAACAGGAGGAGCTATTACAGCAACTCAGGAGAAAGGAAGCGAGGAGAATGAGGAGAGACACCACAGTACAGTAAGAATTAATAGAATGCACTTAGCATTGGACACAAAAACCAACAGAAATAGAAGAAATGAAGAGGAATTCAACATTGTATTCAGGCACTTTGTAGGATAAATTGGCCACTTAATAAAGAGAGAACACAGAAGTAAGTGAGCTGTGTGGCATAAAAAAGAGTCAGAAATGATAATGAGAAGAATTATTGAAGAAGAGATATTGTGAGTTTAACACTTGCTTACGAACCCCATGGAGAGCGGTCTGCATGCTTCAAACATTCATAATAAAATTTCATAGCAATTGCTTATTTCCAATAGTTGACCAACAATATTCTCCTCAGTCCTTCCCACTTGCAAGGCAACATAAAGCAATATGGACGACACAGTGGTCAGTAAGCAACATTCTCTTCCCCAGGAAGCTTCCGGCGTAGCTCAAGAAACAAGATAAATAGGAGGATCAGCCAAGGCGATGCAAGGGGACACGCTGCAGAGATGACTGACGGAGTTCAATGCGGAAAATGCAGAGAGATGAACAGAGAAACGGTGGAGAGAGAGATACAGAGGCTAGAAGATAGACCGATGCGTAAGATGGAGAGATGCACGAATGGAGGGACAGAAGCACAGACAGAAATGAGGAAGAAAAGAGTCATTCCTACTAGTCTTCCTCTCGATCTTTTTGAAAGACCATAGTTAAGGCTTACAAAAAAGATGGAACAATTGCTTGGATAGAGAAATGACTTAGTTTTTACAGAATAGGAAAAGCAATCTAGAAAGACTGTGGGAAACATAGTCCGATGTGTAGCTCATGTCTTTACTCCTACCTGAGGTAGGAGAGCTGCCATGATATGAATTGAAGGTCAGCCTGGGATAGAGAGAGAATTACAGCTCAGCCTGGGCTAGAGTGAGAACCTGCTCCCAACCCCCAAATAAAAACCAATAAAGGGAAACCCTCAAGACAGCACTGGCAGCGTAGGCTGGAGCCCAAGGTTTTCTTTAACTAAATAATATATATGAAAATAAATTCACAAAAAACCCCACATGGCTTAGAGACCAGGCACCATGTGAACATAAAGAGACAAGGGGCTGTTCTAAAAATGAGGCAGTAGAAATGGGAATGAAAGAACTCGTTCAGGATCATTGCTGGTCTTGGGAGATGGCTCAGTGGGTAAAGTGCTCTGAGCACATGCATGAGGACTCGAGTTCAGATCCCAGCATTCTCACAAAGGCTGCACACAGTATCCCAGCATTCCAACAGGGATATGAGGGGTAGAGCCAGGATAATCTCCTGGAAGCTCGCAGGTCAGCTAGCCTGGCAAACAGCAATGAACAATGACAGACCGCCTCAGACAAGACTGACAGAAAGCACCAGCACTAGAGGTTGTCCTCTTAACCTGTGAGTGGGTGGCACTTGCACCCCCCCACACACACACCCAAAAGCATTGCCCCAAAAGAATTCATTTTAAATGGGCTGAGGAACAACAAAAAGCCTTTCCAACCCTGAGAGTAAGTCCAGAGAACAAGATAGGAGGCCTGGCATTGCAGCTACAAAGAAGGAAGAAAGGAAGATTTGAGAGACGAATATGAGTTGAGTTTTAAGCACCAGGACGAAAATGAGACAGAAGCTGAATAATTCAGCAAAAAGGCCTAGTATGGCCACGGAAAATTACATTTACTTTGGAAAAAATAGCCAATCGGCAATAGGGCCGAAAATGCACACTCAGAAATGTAGGAGCCGAACCAAAGGAAGTGGGAAAGAGTCTAATAAATTTATTGAAAAGTCAGATGTGGAACATGAACAGCATGCGATGTCCCATAATTGGCACTTGAACTTAAGAAGATAGAAAAAGTATTTTAAAAGGAAAGTGCAGCAAGTCACATCTGTAAGTGGAGAGAAAAACCATATTAGACTAAGTTATCTCAACCGAACAGCAATTATAAAAGTGGTTTAAGACTAATGGAGACAAATACAACAAAGATGTCAGGGAGAAATACCAGAGAAGGGGCATTTGAAAGGCCTTTGGTAGCTGAACAGTCTTTGCTGAACTTCAGGAATGAGTTTCATTAATGTGTCATAGGAAAGGGTCAAATGCCACGGGTGGGGTCCTGATGCACCTGCTACTAGTGGCGTGAAGCCGCCACCCTTCCAGATCTCTGTGCTGATGACAGGTTCATAGAGGGATCTTCACCAATCCTGCCTAACTTTTTGTCCCTCAAGCACTAATTCCATCTTGACATGCTATTTTTGGCATCAATTTTATTCCCGTGTCATTGACATTCATTATCTAACCATGCCCGAGAGAGCAGGAACACAGGTAGACCATAGATCACTCTCGGCCGGTAGCAGTACCTAAGACAGACTTACAGACTTCTCAAAACAAGTGCCGAGGCTTCATAAAAGCTGAAAACTCGGAAAATACAAAGGCAGAGAACGGATGATCAGATCTGGGAAGATGACCTTGGAAAACACATTTGCAAGTAAGCCGTGTGGGGGGAAAGGAGTACATCCAAATTGTGATGGAGAGCTAATCCAGAGCGTGTGCATAAACCCCACTCCAAGAGGAGATTTGATTCTTACAGAAAAGAAACAGGAGCGTCTTAGCCATTGTTCCCACTGCTGTGAGACAGTGTCTGGAGAACAACTCTAGAGAGAAAGGTCTCCTTGGACTCAGCTTGACAGAGACCTCAGTCCATCGTGATGGGGAACATGGGGCCGAAGTTGCTCCCTCCAACAAAAGAGTGTGAGGTTCACGTGGCCCAGGACACCGAACTGAGAGAATGACCTATTTCCACCGGCCAGTTACTGCCTCTTACAAGCTCACAGCCTTCTGAAATATTTCACCCAGCTAGGAAACCAGTGTTCAATATGTGAGCCTCTGGGGGACACAGATACAAAGGAAACTATGTTAATAATGCAAAGAACAGGGATATTTAGTGAGGTGGCCCATCTGACAGTCAGGTATACAATGTGGGGATGGCCCTAAGCAGAGAGAGAATACCCCCAGTGGGAAAGTCAGCAAGTCTAGGGCAGAGAACAAAACCCCGTGTTTCTTGTCTTGATGAACAGAGAACTGAGTCTCCTGAGGACTTAAAGCAAGAAGTGAAACAGTTGCCCAGAGCATGAAAAGCAAAATGTCCAAAGCGAATTACTAGGAGATCTAGGGACTATTGGGTATTTCAGGGAATTTTAAGGAAGAAAATTGAGAAACAAAATTGAGCTTTTCCTGTTGCCCACCATGGCGCAAGTCCAAGGTGAAGAGGCGAAACCCATGCGGGAACTGCTCATCCGCAAGCTCTGCCTCCATCTCTGCGTGGGAGAGAGTGGAGTCAGACTGGCCCAGGCAGCCAAGGTGGTGGAGCAGCTCACAGGCCAAATGCATGTGTTTTCCAAAGCTGGACTTACCATCGGGTCCTTCAGCATCAGGAGGAATGAAGATTGGTGTCCACTGCACACCATGGGGTCAAGGTGGTAGAAATCCTGGAGAAGGGTCTGAAGGTGCGTGAGGACGAGTTAAGAAAAAACAACTTCTCTGATACTGGACACTTTGACTTTGGGATCCAGGGACACATTGACCTGGGCATCAAATATGACCCAAGCCTTGGCATCTATGGCCTGGACTTCTATGCGGTGCTGGTTAGCCAGGCTTCAGCATCGCAGACCAGAAGCGCAGGACAGGCTGCGTTGGGGCCAAACACAGAATCAGCAAAGAGGTGGCCATGCGCTGGTTCCAGCAGAAGCATGGAGGGATCATCCTTCCTGCAAATAAACCACCCAGATGGCCAATAAAATGTTTTTAGTGAAAAAAATTACAAAGAAATTAAAAGTGCCTATTCTTCTCCAGCTTTGCTCAGTTACAAGCTGTAGGGTAGAAGATGTGAGTTCAAGACTGAGGGCTACAATATTCTTTTCTTCATAAACATTCAGTGGGCACACACCTGCAGCCCAAATAAATGTGACCTTCACCTTAAGTTTTCAGTACAATAACCAAAATCAAGATGTAGTAAAATCAATTCCCAAAAGGAATTATTGGCCTCGCAAAGAGCAGTCAGGAAGATGCAGCTCAAAGCACTCAATATCTCCTTCTTCTTACTCTTTCTCCCAGAGACATGATTGCAACCTCTCCCGAGAGTCTCAGCCAGAGTCCTTCCCTGACACCGACTACACACGTTGCCTTTATTCCTCCTTTGCTTCTCCTGAGTAACTCGTGAGACTTCCCAAGACAAACTTCCTATCTCTTCTTTTTTTATTGTCCATAATGAGTTACATTATTTAGTGGGCCAACAATGAGTTGTTATCCTCAGTTCCCCAATGCCCCACCTCCCCAATCAGCTGGATATCCCCCTCCGTGGGTTGTCTGGATCAGTCCTTGTGACAGGGGACCATGGATAGCCTAGTATTCAGCCAGGTTCTCCTGGCCCTAGTGTGTTGTTACTGAGGGGGGCCATGCCTCTGGCCTCCTATCTCTTCTTACTCTACTCCTTCCTGTTACTCTCATCTGTGGAGTAAGATGTAAGGTCTGGATTCAGGTGAGCAGCCATATCCATGTTTTAACTGTGTAATTCTTTTGACATATTGCATCCCTTCTGGGATATAATGTTCAGAGACAGTAATGTAATCTCCATTTCTCATTCCATTTACACGGCTACACCGCTCCTTTGAACCTCTTGTCAAAAAATCCCATGCAAAAAAAACAATTTTAAAATAAATATTTCATGATCAAATGAAGTCTTACCTTTGACTTTTCTTTTTTCAAAGCTCATATATCTTTTATAACTTAAAAAATAAAACTTATTCTCACAAGAAAACTTACAGTTTACTCATATTTAAGAAATTATATTTCTCAGCAAAATCCATATTATTTTCTGTAGTACTTTCACATAATTTTACTGATAATTTTTCTTCAACTGTCTCTTATGTAGTTTTGCACCAAAGGTGTAGAGTGCTTTTACAAACCAGGCCAACGCTTCCATTGGCTTTTTCCTTCTGTCCAACTGTTCTAGGAGACATTGCTTTCCTGGTTACAGAAGCTGATATGATACGATGCAAGCACACTGTGGACTTAACTCCCCACAACTGATAATTCCCAAAATGACTTTCATTTTTATATTATATGCTGTTGAGAAGCCAATAAATTTCTCTGCATATAGAAATATATATGCATATTGTATGTGTATGCACCATATCAATTTTCTATTGTTTCTGTAGCCAGGTTACCATAATGTTGCTGACTTAACACATCTCTTGGCTTACAATGCTGGGGTTCAGAAGTCTGAAATGGGGTTCACTAGGTCAAGTGCTCTCAGGCTGTTCCTTCTGGAGGCTTAAATGTAGAAGCCTTTCCCTTGTCTTTCCCAGCCTCTAGACGTTACTTGTGTGCCTTCCATAGTTGAAATCCTCAACGGCAGTTCAAACCCTCCATTTTCCATTACTCTCTCATATACGGTCTGTCCTCCTCTTCCACTCACAAGGACCCTAAGTATACTATTCTGATCCCCCAAATCAAGGCTAATGATCTTTCTCACATCATCTGATTAGCACCCACAATTCTACCCACAGCCTCAGTTTTACATTTGCCATGGAACCATTCTGCACTTTAAGAGATGGGTGGCTTGTGATGAGAAAACTTTAATCTTCCAAAAATGTAATTCTATGTTCTTTTTGTTGCTGTTGTTGTTGTGGTGGTGGTGGTGTGTGTGTGTATGGGTGAGCATGTGCCACGACACAAGTCAAGGTTAGACATTACTTCCGGGTGTCAGTCCTGACTTTCTAGATTGCTGGAGACAGGACCTCTCTTGCTGGTGTTTGTGCTAACCTAGCTGGTCCTTAAGCTCTTGGATTTTTCTGACTGAGCCTCAACTGCCCTCGATGACAGGGATCACAATCACGTCTGCTTCTTATGGCCAGCTTTACATGTGTGCTCGGTATCTGGTCACTGGGCTTGAGCAACAGGCACCTAAACCACTAATCCATTTTTCCAGAACACTTTGATGTTCTTAAACTCATTTTAATTCCAATTTTATCTGATATGATAAATAACTGAAAGCTGTATAAAGTTTCTACTCTTCCAGAAAAATGGAGATCACATCCCTATGTTTTTGCAGAGCTCAGTTGAATACCTCCTGTCCATATTAATTGATCTTCTTTACCTGCTGCGAAAGAAGCAATAAATCCATAACACATATTTCACCTTATTTACAGCTGAAGAGACAGCTGGTGTGCGAAGACGTCTATAGTAAAGAGAACTGAGTCTGACCAGTGGCGACATATTCAGAATATCCTGTCATAGTTTTTCTATTTATACTGAGGAATAAATGACATAACAGCTTTGCATCAGAAGCAGAAGTCATCATTTTGACCTGAGAACTTTAGAAATTCCCAGTCTCACATTTTTAAACACATCAGCCCTCTTCCCTGCAAGACTGTGTTTAATCTCCATTCTTTGGTGGGGACATCAGTGGTCAAAAGAGCTGTGACAGTCAGGTGTGTGTAGGGACCACCCCTCCCCTTCCAGCCCCTCCCCTTGAATGGGAGGTGTTTAGTTAGAGCTACAACCTATGTGCTAAAACTGATTGGTCAAATATAAACCAATCAGCTGTCTCTCTGACTCACCTGGGGAGGACTTAAAACTAGCTTCCCTAGAGGAAGTGGGCCTCTTCTTCCCCCACATGGCAATGGAGTAGAAGGACTGCTGACTCAGGCCTCAGTGAGGTAAGGCCTGTACCCCGGGGTAGGGGGGCAAGCTCCAGACTTCTCTCATAAATCTCTCTGTCTCATAAAGGGAGCTTTCTATTATCTTTTCTTGGGCTGCTTATTTAGATAAATAATATAAGTTCTGTTAAACTCTCTGACATGTGCTCTCCCCACACGGGTGGCAGGAGAATTCTGTAACTTCCCACAAGATGACTGGGAAATTTCCCCATCCAACTCCCCTTTTCCTTATCTACTAAATTCGAATAAATGTGTAATTAAAATTTAATTCTGTCCCTGTGTACAATTCTTTGGCATTAGAGGACAAGAACTCGGAGTAGGAGGAGGGGGAAGGGAGGATTCCAAAACTCTCTCTCTCTCCCTGTGTTGCTTACAATTATTAATTATAAGCAACCCGTATCAGAGCTCCAAAATTTCTCAAGATGAGACTGTAGTGAGATCAAGAATGCCTAATCTTAGAGTCTGTACCTTGAAGTAGTTGAGTAAAAAACACTTCTCAGAAACCACAATGGAGTCAGCAGTTTCCAAAGAAAGGGGCAAAGCTAACGGAGCCCGTGAGAAAGCTGAACACACTTCCCTTCCACCATGGTCCTGGTGTTACTGTCACCAGAGTTAGAGTCAAAACCTCTGCCCCATGAGCTCTAACAAACCAGGCTCAGTCACCTGACCTCAATAAGCCAAAGAAAACAGCCAAAATAAATGGTGAAAAGCAGAAAGAAGAGATACATTCCACATGATCATGTTGGGAAGAGCGACAGAGATCCAGTGGCAGCCTCCAAGCCCATCTTTGGGGTCCTCGCATGAAGTGAAGTTTTAAGAAGAGGGACAGAGATGTGCATAGCTGGTCAATGTGTGTCCCCACCCAGCATTGTCTTGTTTCCAGCTTCTCCTGACCAGTGTCTGACAAGTCACCAGCACTGTGAAATCCGTCTCTGGGAGACCAGCCACATGCCGCTGGGATGAATCTCCAAACCAGGCACGATTTGGGGAGGAAAATATTTATTGAGGTAAGAGACCCAAGGGAAGTTCAGGAAAAAAGGCTGGCCTCCTTTCACAGATCCAAGCAGAGACAGAGAGGCAGCGCCTCCAGAAGAAGCAAGCACACCAATTAACACTGATTAACAGGAGGAACTCCAGGCTTGAGCTCAGAATGCTTTTTGCATATGTATAGCTAGAATTCCAGACCCACCCCAGAAACACCTTAGGGCTGAACCCTAGGATCTGGCCAAGGTGACACACTTCCTCTAGCCAGAACTGGCTGGAGACAATTTACAATTTTAATAAACCTTTAATTCTTTTGGGGGACATTATTCAAACTACCACACAAGCTTTCCCTATGATTGGCAATAGGCTTCAGCCTTTTCATTTTCCCAGCATGAGATTCTTGGGGAAATTCCGATTTCTTGGGATTCATTGTTTAAACAGTCTGATAGTCAAACAAAGAGGTACAAGCATCTTCCTTCCTGCCAGGCTGGCTGTATTACTACTGCTGTAGTCAATTTCTCCTTTCTGAGACAAACATCCAACTAGAAGCAGCTTGTGGGAGGAAAGGGTATATTTTAGTGTCCAGACTAAAGGGCAAAGTCCATGATGGCAGGAAAAATGATGGCATGAGCAGAGGCTGGACATCTCCTCCTGGCCAACATCAGATTGAACGACAGTAATGAGGAGAGTGTGCCAAACTCTGGCATGAGGAAGCTGGCTATCACACCCAGATGACCACCCCCAGCAACACACCTCCAACAAAGTTCCAATTCCAAAATTGCCATTAGCTGGAGATTAAGTTTATGGGAGACACCTGAATCAAACTACCACATTCCACCCCTGATCCCCCATAAACTGATAACCATACATAATGTAAAATGCAATGCATTTAATCCAACTTTTTAAAATACTTTATTTATTCATTCTCAAGCAGAGAGAGAGAGAGAGAGAGAGAGAGAGAGAGAGAGAGAGAGAGAGAGAGAGAGAGAGAGAGAGAGAGAGAGAACCAGGGCCACCACCCTGTGGGTCTGGCCCATGTGGGACCTGGGGAATTGAACCGGGGGCCTTAGGCACTGGAAGCAAGTGCCCCAACCACTAAGCCATCTCTCCAGCCCCATTTAATCCAACTTTAAAAGTCCAATTTTACCAATTCCAATAATGTTCAAACATCCTAAAAATCCTAGGTCTCTTTACTAAACCATAATACCAAAAAAATACATAATGGCATATAACAAATATTCATACTGCAAAAGATACAATTGGGCATAGCTAAAACAGATTGAACCAATATAAGATTTCAAACAAACAGGGCAAATATCACACTCTAACTCCAAGTCTGATAATTCTCCCTGGAGTTTCAATTCTGACCCTTAAACTTGGCTACTCACAGTCTGGGAAAACTTCATCTGGTGCTGGCAGCTCTCCTCCACTGCAACCCACAGTTCAGCTCATTCTCAGGCTCCACTGGGCTTCCACGCAGGCGATCCAACATGCCGGCCTCATATTGCCCGTGGCCACTTCCAAAAAACAGAACCATGTTGCAAATTCAATGACCCTCTCTTCCTGAATTTGTTATACTCCATGATACCAAGTAGCTACCAACTTGTTAATCCAGGAGGAACAAAGCCACCTTCAGCATTCGGGCCCCTTACTTCATAAGAATCCACAATTGTCCTGCTGTCCCAATGCAGATCACCTGGCCCAATCTCAGTGGTTGTCGTCTCTCAAACAATTGCAGCTGAACGGGCTGCAGTTTTGGCCCAAAGATTTCCTTTCCTTCTGTGCCATCACCATCTGCTCACACCAGTCCATTTCCACGCAATACAACCCTGCACAATTCTCAGGACACAGGCAGGCAGAACGCAGCAAGCCTCTCGCACAAACTGCTTCTGGCACAGTCCTGACCAAGTTCTTTCTCACCCTCATAAGCCAAACCTGAGAGTCCATAGTCCTTACTGCATTCAGGTCTTTCAACTCCAACCAGAATGGTCCATCAAGCAGTACTTAACAGCACTGCAAGTCATCTCTTAGGCCCAGGTTTCAAATCCTTCCACATTCCTCCTGAAAATCAGTTCCAAAAGGCCAAACCCACATAATCAGGTTTCTAGCAGCAACAAACCCATTTAAGTATCAATTTAACTGTTGTCGTTTTGCATTGCTGCTACAAACATTCAACCAGAAGCTGCTTATGGGAAGAAAGGGTTTATTTTGGCTTACGGACTCAAGGGGAAGCTGCATGTTGGCAGAGAAAATGATGGCCTGAGTAGAGAGGATGGACATCACCTCCTGGCCAAGGTCAGGTGGACAATGGCGGCAGGAGAGTGTGCCAAACACTGGCAAAGGGAAGTGGGCTTCAACACGCAGAAGCCCGCCCCCAACAGCACATTCCAACAAGGTTCTAATTCCGAAATTGCCATCAGCTGGGGATCAAGAATCAGAACACAGGGGCTGGAGACATGGCTCAGCGGTTAAGGCACTTGCCTCCAGTGCCTAAGGTCCTGGGTTCAATTTCCCAGGACCCACATAAGTCAGACCCACAAGGTGGTGGCCCTGGTGTGCTCTCTCTGTCTGTCTCTCTCTACTTGAAAATGAATAAATAAAATATTTTTAAAAAAGAATCAGAACACCTAAGTTTACAGGGGACACCAGGATCAAACCAACCTAACACTAATGGCAAAGGCCATGACTTTATAGTCATGATCTGCCTAAGGCTACAGCCCATTGTGGACATCACGTACCACAGCATGAACAAGATCTACGTCTCCAGAGCGCTCTTCTCTTGTGTGATTGTGTCCCACCGCGGCCACACAAACAAACTCATCCAAGTCATTCGCAGCTCAACTGTATTTGGAAGAAGTAACGGAAGCTTTCCAGTCTCTGATCCTGTTCTCCACGTGAGTATTCTGAGATGAGCGTAGAGACAGGTCGTCCGTCTGCAGCAATACCTCTGACACGGCGAACCACCACCCTCACTCCCCCAGAATGCTAACAGCTCAGTCCTCTGCTCCAAAGCCAATATGGATTCTGTTGCTGGGTCAGTGGATCTTCTTCCAGGCTAGTGTCCCAGTTCTTCCCCTGAACTTAGCATCTGATTCCTGCCCGTGGAATCCCTCCATCCCCAAACCCTCAGCCTCTTGCCAGCTCTCAACTGCAACTGAGGACAGATGTCAGTAGTATTTGAACCGTCTAAGCTCAGAAACTGTAACTGTACCATAGTTTGAGAGGTAAATGGCAGGGACATAAACGACCCCTGCCCTTAGCTATGTCTTCTTTTCGTCACCCAGAATTTTAGGCTGAAAACATCTGGCTAAGGAAGAATAATGGCTTTAATTAGCTTGAAGCTCAGCCAACCTTGCTTAAAAATCAACAAGAAAGCTCACGATTATTTCTCTGACCAAAACCAAATATATTATTTGAAAAAGTTTATGAAATGAGTGTTTTGACAACCAGGTAATTTTAAGAGAATGTGAAAAGTGGTAGGTTTCGACAAAATCTGTGTTTAGGGGAAAAATGATGTGGTAAATTCAGAGAATGAGAAATTCTGTGACGAGAAGTAGGAGAGTCATTTTAGCAATTCACTTCAGCAGACGCTGTAATTGGAATGAAAGATGTGAGGCGTCTTGTGCAGGAGAGGAGAGGAGAGGAGAGGAGAGGAGAGGAGAGGAGAGGAGAGGGCTGCTCTCCTTCTGTATCCACCTGCTTATGCCCTGAACATCAGAGATGTCCTCTGCAAGGCTGTGCTGTCCAACAACATGGCAGGAATTCATTAAGAAATGCATAATGAATTAGTGAAGCAGTGTGATATCATCCTAGCTCCTGGCTCTGTGACCCAAGAAGACGTTCCCCTGTGTCTCTTTTACTAATACTACTTGAAGCCCACCCCCCATATTGAAAGGATTTTTCAGAATCCTCAAAGCCACGTATATTCTTCCTCTCCTCCCCATCACTCCCACTCTCACTCTCCTCTGTTGCATCTCCACGTAGCTCCCAACCTAAGAAACAAAGGAGCTCAGAACTCTGAAACTGCCCTTCTCACATGAACATCTGCTCCTGGTAGGGCAGCCTGACCCTTATCCTGCTTGGTGTACTAAAATCAAATTCTGTCCTAGGAGTCACACGCATCACTGCTCAAAATAAGGCTACTGCTGTGGTTTAAATGTATCAACCGAAAGTCATATGCCATTCCTCTGGGGCCCCATGATGGCAGGCGTGGCTTTTTTAAAGAGAAGGAACACAGACTTGTACACTTTCTCTGTTTTGCCAGATGATGTCTTCTAGCACGTTAGGGTGAAGTAGGAAAACCCAGATGTTGGTGCCATGTTCTTTACTGTAGCTTCCATAACTGTGAGCAGAATAAACACCTGTTCTTTATAAATTACCTGGGGTCAAGTATTTTGCTATAGAAATCAAAGTCATTCCTTACGTATACTCTGTTTAATTGTAAAAGAATTATTCTTTCTCTAAAGAAAGTCTCCCCCTTTCCTCAGAACAGTGACAATTCCTCTCCTGCTTGCTTGTTCTCTCTCTCTTTTAATTTTTATTTATTTATTTGCAAGCAGACAAGCAGAGAGGTACAAAGAGAGAGAGAGATGAGAGAGAGAGAGACAGAGAGAGAGAGAGAGAGAGAGAGAGAGAGAGAGAGGGAGAATGAATATGGGCACATCAAGGCCTCCAGCCACTGCAAATGAACTCCTGATACATGAGTCACTTTCTGCATCTGGCTTAAGTGGGTATTTGTGGACTCAAACCCAGGTCATTAGGCTTTGCAGGCAAGCACCCTAACTGCTGGGTGGTCCCTCCAGCACCTTGTTCTCTCTTTTTCTTAAAATTGCCATTCCAACAATGCTCCTCTGGTACAATAACAAAGCAGTCTGATTCATCCAATGTGGCTCTATCATATAAAAAGGTGATTGCTGCCTCCCACATCTGGAATTTTGTAGTTGGATTCAACCAGTCTACATATGAGCCGGCACGTCCATCCATCCTTGTACCTGGCTCTGCTAGAACATTAAACCATATTTGTTAAGAGTCAAGTAAGGACACTACATTATTTTGCCAAGCTGCTAATAAACTACATCAGGTCTTCATCATTTAAAGGACATGACCATAAATCTTTACTTAATAGAAATCATTAGAGCAATTTTTGCTGTTTTTAAAAATAAAAGCTTAGTTTCTAATATCTGCATTTTAATAAACTTCAAAATATTTTTATTCCTATCTCTTCTTATTTTTAATTCATTACTGATACATTTGAACTGATTTACATAAATTAAATTAAGATATATTACTTTTGATAAATGCTTTAATAGTAATCTGATTAAAAATGAAACTAGATTTGATGAATCTCATCAAAATATAGCACCATTATAAAAAGAACTCTGTTAAATTCCATCTCATTCTATATAAATAATTATCCTAATTATTGGTGACCTTATCATATCCTGATTTAGATATAAAATATTAATCATCACTCCCAGCTTTGTGTCCCAATCATGAACCTTCATTTGTGGCTCATTTCCAGATTCTTAGGAAAATGCTGACAAGATTTAAGTTACTAACACACATTTAGCCACAAACATCCTGGTGCTATTACAAATCGTCAGAGTCCTGTCTTTCTAGTAACTGGGAACCCTCTAGCTGGGGGCTATGAGTTACTGACTTTCTGTGCCCAAGAAGTGGCACACGAGCCATGAGATCACATGAAGGACCAAAGTATATGTGACCTTATTTCTACCACCTTTCAGAGAGTCATTTAAACCAGATACAAAATCCAAAACACAGAAGCTTCTCCGTGTAACAACAAAGAAAAGGAAATGTTTCAGTCATAGCAATAAAACTGTATTTTTATCAGGTCTCTCCTATATAAGCTTAAAAATACAATAATGATAATTGAACTAGACAAAACACTATTTTAAAATGGCAGTAATTGGGCTGGAGAGAGGGCTCAGCTGTTAAGATGTTTCCTTGCAAAGACTGCTCACCCTGATTCAATTCCTCAGTACCATGTACCCATGTACAGAGTGGTGCATGCAGCTGGAGTTCTTTGTAGCGGCTGGAAGCTCTGGTGTGGCCATCCTCTCCTCTCTCTCTCTCTCTCTCTCTCTCTCTCTCTCTCTCTCTCTCTCTCTCTCTCTCTCTCTCTCTCTCTCCTTCCTCTCTCTCCTTCCTATCCATAATTAGAGAACCACACACTCCTGCCACCACTTGATGTTCTGTCCACTGAAACCGTGAGCCAAAGTAAATCTGTCTTCTCTTACTTTTTTTGTTGTTGTCGTAGTGATTATAAAAGTAAGTAACATGGGAGCTGCAGTAATCCTAACCATGGAAGCTTCTTGAACATGGCAAAGAGGTCAGACCTATCGAAAAACAAAACGTTCCAGAAAAAATACCACACAAATGGTCCCTGATTTGGAAAAATATATCATTCCATTTTCTACCTCAGTCAGTGTACGATGCTTCCACTCAAAGCCAAATGAATTATTTTTCTGACACCAGGTTAAAAAATCAGTCATGCCTACTTCGTAAAGCACACTTGAGATCCAAGGTTTGTTTAGGACTTTATGAAATTTACTTGCTTACATTTTTAAAGAATTTAGGGAAAATTCAATCTTACTCCATGCCCGATTTTACATTCCAATTCTATATTCCTTCTATAGCTTAAATGACCTCCCATTTGCCCTTGTCTTATCTTCCCTTCCCTCATGGACAACTTTCTGAAACATTTTTATCTCAACTTAAATTCTGAAAGTCACAATAAGAATCCTATACTCTCAGCCTAAATATACTAATTTTTATAAAGGATATTATAACTTTACAGGAAATAATTATTCCTGAATTTGACACTGAATTTCCTGGACTATCATATTTGTTGATCTGAGAATTCCCTTTCTAGAGTGCATAGGAAGCTATTGTTAGCACATAGGAAGAATCTATACGTAGGAGATTATGCTTTCCTATCGAATTCGGTCTCCTTCTGGTGTAAACTCAATTTAGCTAGGAGATTTTCTAAATTAAGTTACAACAATTTTCTCTTACAAACCGATCTTACTCCTAAAAGACCTGGACAAGGAATAGTTCTCTAAATTCCCATTTTTACATCAGCTGTACTGAGGAGATTAAGAATATTCCAGCGATCTGAAACTCCCTTAAATAGCACACAATTGTATTGCCAAGTTTTTAATCCCTAAGACAACTCTCAAAGCCTTGAATTAATAGATAATCACTGGTTGGTCTCATTTCTCCAGAATAGTCCTGGGATTCCTCTGAGAAAAGCTAATCCAAATACATGGCCTCTGGGGAGCACAGCAATTAAAAAGCTCAATTATGTGTTGGGTGGGCTAATGCATACCTACAATACTGGAGCTGGAGATATAGAGACGGGAGGATCTATAGTTTGCTGCTTATCTAGACCAGCTGAATTGGGGAGTTCCAGGTTTAGTGTCAGAGACGGTCTCAAAGAATAAGGTGGACACTCAAAACTGACCTCTAAATGCAAACACATATGAATATGCTCTCGCCCACATACGAACACACATGCATCACACACACACAAATGCACACACACGACACACAAAATATAAAGCTAAATTCTAATATGTTGATCCAAAGGTGTGGTAGATTGTGCGAACGCCTAAAGAATTGCTACAGGCAGTCAACGCAAATGTTCAAACAATTTTTTTTTAATTTTGTAGGCGGAAGTTGAGAACTCAGAAATGTAGTCTCTTAAAGTTCAATACAAGGGTGGGCTGGAGAGATGGCTTAGCGGTTAAGGCACTTGCCTCCAGTGCCTAAGAACCCGGGTTCAATTCCCCAGGACCCACATATGCCAGACCCACAAGGTGGTGGCCCTGGTGCGCTCTCTCTCTCTCTCTCTCTCTCTCTCTCTCTCTCTCTCTCTCTGCTTGAAAAATGAATAAATAAAATATTTTTTAAAAAAGTTCAATACAAGGATCCAGAGGAAAACAAAAACAACATACACAGATAAAAAAGCTGATATGTGGAAAGAATATGTGTGATGTAGAACAGCCTGGCTGGTCAATATCTGAACTTAGGGGGCAAAGCAGGATGAGATGACTTGAGCAAGGACCGTCTGCAACACCCCGCCTCCTCATCCCCTGGCTGCTGAGAACAGTTTGGCTAACACGCCTCGTTCCTCACGGTGCACCCAGCAACCAGCTGGCAACTCAGGACCATCCCCACCTGCATTACGTCGCACACGCACCCTATTCCAAAGAACGGGATGTCTCCCACCACAGAAACCTTTAGGAGCACCCCCTGTGTGGTCATTTTTTTGTTCAAATGTATTCTAAGATATGGCCAGAATCAAAAACAGGGGTCATCTCTGGGATTCACACACACTCAGGCAAAATGTGTCCCCCAAGTGAACTTTTGGGGAGGGTCTTCTATGTTTAAAATCTTCTGCCAATAGATAGCTATCATGCATGTCGTTAAAATCAGATGCATCTGTTATGGTTTGATCCAGGCGTCCCCCAACAAACAAATGAATGTGTTCAGGGTAATCAATCCTCAGCTGATGGCAGTTTAGATTTTACAGTCTTGCTGGAGCTGTGTTGTTGGGGTGGGCTTTTGGGGGTTCTAAGCCAGCTCCCCCTTGCCAGTGTTTGGCACACCTTCCTGCTGCTGTTTGCAGTGCTATGGCCGAGGTGATGTCCACCCTCTGCTCATGCCATCGTTGTCCCTGCCAGGATGGAGTCTCCCCTCAAGTCCTTAAGCCAAATAAACCCATTCCTCCACAAGCCGCTTTTGCTTGGGTTCTTTCTGCGCAGCAACTAGAAAGCTGACCCCAACAGACATCATAAAAGTTACATAATTAAGCTTGTCAGTGAAACCCGAGAAGCACTCAAACTACATCCCTCAGGAAACAGGTCCACCTTCTTCAAAAAGAAGCCACGAGCAGTAAGACCTGCCCTCGGACTGTGCAGCTCAAGGGGACCACTGCTGTGGGACAGCGAATGTCCCCATTTGTCACCGTTTCCCTTTCATGGTGGATTTTAAAATAGTCTTTGAATCAGACTCCAAGAACCTGGAAATGTCCAAGTGGAAACCACCAGGAACGCTACTGTTTGATCCTTTTTCTTCAAGTCTTAGACCCAGCAGATCAGGGAACCCTCTGAGCTCCCGGACATGACAGTTCTCCCTTCACTGACCCTCAGAGTCACCCGTTTCCGTTCTTGAGCACATTTCACAGGCGAGGTCATCATGGACTTTTGAAAGATCTGATGACACTATTGCAAACTTTGGGATCTCAGGGAAGATGCGTCTGTTCCAGGCACCCAACAGCGTCAATAAGACATCCAGTAAGTAACCAGGACTGAATAACTGAATGAACCCTCTAGTTCGCTCCCTAGAATATGGCACTCAGATGATGTAATCTAGGGTCACAGCATCGTTCAGAAGACTAGATGAGGCTGTGTGTCTGACACTTTTCAACAAACCCTTCACGTCCCTTCAATTAAGCTCTCGAAATGTCAGTGAGAGTAATAACACCAGTAAAGCAGGCAAAGAAGATAAAGCCCACGAGAGTCTCAGGGGAACATAAAAAGGCTCTTAAGGATTAGGAATTATCGTTGTTTTAGGAATAAATTCTAGTTGCAGACTTTGTATTTACATGGACTTTAGGACTGATGAGATTAATTTAGGAAAGGGTTAGGAATTGTTGTTTTGGGAATAAATTCTTTGTATTTACATGGACTTTAGGGTTGATGAGATTAATTTAGGAAAGGGTTAGGAATTATTGTTGTTTTGGGAATAAATTCTTTGTATTTACATGGACTTTAGGACTGATGAGATTAATTTAGGAAAGGATTAGGAATTATTGTTGTTTTGGGAATTAATTCTTTGTATTTACATGGACTTTAGGGTTGATGAGATTAATTTAGGAAAGGATTAGGAATTATTGTTGTTTTGGGAATAAATTCTTTGT
>PVHP010025090.1:0-25836 GCA_004024765.1 Zapus hudsonius
TTTTTTGTTTTGTTTTTCAAGGTAGGGTCTCGCTCTAGTCCAGGCTGTCCTGGAATTCACTATGTAGTCTCAGGGTGGCCTCGAACTCATGGTGATCTACCTCTGCCTCCTGAGTGCTGGGATTAAAGGCGTGCGCCACCATGCCCGGCTCTCTAGGGGTTCTCTTAATCTCTACCTCCCATCTTGCCATGGGCACAGTGAAATTAATAGATCCTCCATCTGGGGCCCAAACTGAGATCAATCCCTGAGCCATCTCCCCAGCCATCCATTTATTTATTTGTTTGTTTATTTAGAAGCAGGGTATTGGTTTGTGGCCTGGGCCTGTCCCAAACTTCCAAGGATCCTCCTGCCTCTGCTTCTGGAGTGCTAGAGATTACAGGCATGTACCACCACTACCTACTGTGACCCCCCCCCCCCCAGCTTTTCCTGTTGTAGGTGACGGTCCTAGGAGACAGGGGTCCACTGAGCACTCTTCTACTGGGATGTCCTAGTGTCCTTCCTTGATCCCACCCAGAGAAGTGTGCATGAGCAGTCAGACCTGGCCCCAAATCGAGGCCATGTTACAGTTTAGCTAGCTGCGTGACATATGAACGAGTCGTGCTATCTACCAACCTGTCTCCTTATCTCTGAGGTGGGCAGTATTGGCTACCTCAGAAGACCAGTTTGAAATGAGTGCGTGGTGTTCAGCATGTCAGTGGTGGGCGCATGCCACGGTCTTGGCTACCAACAAAGTTGGCCTTTATAGTCCGTGAATAGGAAGGAAAGAGCCGTGACCTTGGCTGCGTCACTGTCCCGCCAGAGTTTCTCTTCCCTGTCTGTAGAGTGGACTGGCAGAACTGGCCTCGGAAATGCAGGAGGGTTGATGCTTGCCCACCAAGCTGGGGTGGGTGGGCTTGGTGAAGACACAGGTCCTGGAAACCAGGGACTAGCCAAGGTCATGAAGCCGGCACATGGGGCCAGGGGATGACCTGCTGGCTCAGCTGAGCGGTGAGGCACAGCCTTCCCTCCCTGCAGGTCTCTGGAAAGTGGTGGCTTAGCTGATTTTTTTTTTTTTTTTTTCCTGGGAAGGGGAAGCTGGATGTCTACCCCTCCTCCCCCAGGAGGCGCCCATGACAGCCACTGTGCTGACAGGCTTCCTGGCTTTCTTGCTAGGGTGGCTAGCGGCTTTGGAAGGCCGGCTGTGCCCAACTCAGCCTGAGGGAAGAAGAAACTGCAAAGGTCTCCCCTTACCCATAGACACAGCCCCTTCCCTGCGCTTGCTGGCTAGTCCCCTGCTTTCTATGACCTCTGTTACTCACTGGCCCCGGGCTCTTTAATATTTCATGGCCCCTCAAGCCAGCCCCTTGCCCCAGCCAACACGGCCCCCTTTGTCTGTCTGCCACCCCCCCATCTCTGTCACTGAATTACTGACCCAGAGGCTGCCTCTCTGCCTTCCCTCACTACTCCCTGCTGTGTCCACCCCATCGCCTTTCCTGTCCTTCCTGACCAGCCTACCCCACACCTCCATTGGTGACACCCTCCATCTCTCATCCTCTCTCCCCTTTTCCGACGCCTTCCGGCCCCTTTCCTCCATTTTCCTCTTTTGTTGGCCTCTTCCTTCCCAGTGGAACAGAAACCGTGGCACCTGGTCTGCCTGCCTGTCCTTGAGCCCCTCCACCCCTTCTCACCCCTTCCCTGGCTGAGCTGGTTTTATTTCTTCTCTGTTTGTTTGGGAAGAGGGCAGTGACAGCTCCGGGCCCTGGCTGCTGCGCTGGCCTCCCAGGAATGTGCCTGGGACGCCCCGCGCTATATTTACTCCTCTCCAGCTGCTGGCCCCAACAGGACAGAGCCAGGCCTGCCCAGTGGCCCCCGGGGAGCCCAGGACTCACCCTCCCATCTGGCAGACCCCACATGGCCCTTGGATCCACTACTACTTCCCTTGCCCATGACCTCCTCTGACTTCCTCGGGCTTGCTTAGCCTGTCAGCAGGAACGTTGGTTTGCCATGCTAGAATGGGCATACAGTGAGGGTGCCAGGGGCCTGGTACCCAGCAGCCCCTCACCCCCACCCAGGGGTCTGAGCTAGACCTATAATCTGGTGGCCAGAACTATGCACTGGACCTGGTTCCTGTGCTTGCACAGGCTCTGCTGAGGTCACTGGCAGGGGTGGGAGGGGCACGGGCCTTCCTCACAAGGAAGGGCCCTGTGCACACACCTTACGTGTTTGCACGTCCATATGTGCCATGAGCACGTGCCGACATTGATTCCTTCCTTCATTCATCGGGTGCGACATGGAGTTTTTGAACCCGCTGCTTGCCAGCCTTGCAAGAGGATGCGGCGGCGATTGCTTCCTTCTCCTCTGTGCCTGGCACCAAGGATATGTTTGAGAGCCCTGCTGCTGCTCTCATCACTCACTGCCCCAAAGATCACTGCTGTGTTGGTGGATACAGTGCAACCATGACTGTGATAATGGCCCTAACTAGGGGACAGCCACTTTGTCAACAGGTTTTCAACCTTCGCCACTGTAGCCTAGGGAATTAAGTACTGTTAGCATTTGCAAATACAAATGAGGAAACTGAGGCTTGGAGAGTGTGACCTGGCATGGACAGGCAGAGCCCTTGACACGCTGAGTACATGAAGACAGCCAGGCTGGGCACTGTGATGTTTTCTGTACCTTCCTTACTGCCTGGTACCCTGAACACTCCCTGAGTACTCACTGAGAGAGATTCTGACTGGAGGGGCCCATTGGCTAGTTGAGTGAATTAATGAATAACAGGACCACTGGCTCTGGTTAGCCTGTGGACAGACTAGTATATTAACACCTACTGGCTCAGTGGAGGATTTGGGGGAAGTGAGGTAAAGGCAGGGCGAAGAAATGTTACCAGACCAACAGGCTGCTGGACTGAACCAGTAGGGCAAGTTGTGTCTTCTCCTGGGCCTTAATGTTTCCATCTGTCGAGTGGGCTTGGGAGCCTTTTGCCTTGGCTGGCTGCCAGTTGGCTTAGGCCAGCCTGAGAGGTGAAGGGACTGTGGTGGGAAGGAGGAAGTGGTGGGTGGTGAAGACAGAAAGATGAAGAGTGGAGCTTGGCTTGGAACCTGAGAAGCAGGGAGCCCAGCCCTGACCTGGTGGGAGCCCTCCCTCTGAGCTGGGGGGGGCAGGGACTCATAAACCCCCAGCCACCCACTGTTGCTCCAGCGCAAGCTCACTTCCTGACATCTGTGGCCGTTAGAGGCTGTGTGTGCACCAGGAGGAGGTGGCCTGTCCCTTGGGCTTAAACCGGCTCCTCCCTGGGCCCATACCCCACCTCACCCCCAGTTTCGTGTCATTTCCTGTTGACCCTGATGGGAGAAACCCAGCCCCCCTCCTGCCTCCTCCACAGCTAGGTGGGAAATGGGCACAGTCCCTTCCTGAGGCCGGCAGAACTTAGCAGTCTAGAATCCTTTAGTGACAGGCATCTGGCTTCTTGTGATGGAAGGACGTCTGTCATGTTGGGGTTCTAGAATCACAGAACCATGGGCTTTCCCCTGGGAAAGAAGCATGTATGGTCATGCTTCAGTCTCTTTGTTTGATGATAGAAGACATGGAGGTGGGGGGCTTCCCTGAGGTCGTAGAGCCTGGGAGCCCTCAGGTGACATGAACCCGTTCCTGGGATAGAAATGCCAGTTCTGCCTGTAGGGGGTGGGCTGTGGGCCCAGTCAGGCAGCTAGGAGACATGGCTGGCCTTCAGGCACAGGAGGGGTCCTCCTTGCTGTGGCCGCCTACCGCCTGCTGCCCACGCTTCCCTAGGCACCAGGGAGAGGAGGAAATGCAGGCTGTTGCTTCCAGAGACAGCAGGCAGGGCCGGGCGCCTTCCCAGCTCCCCCTCTGACTCATGGCTGCCTGCAGCTCCCCTCCCCTGGGGGGCCTCAGCAGCCCCATCTGCGCAATGGGGAGAGGACTCCAGAGAGCCCAAGACTTTGGCCTTAGCGCTCCCACAAATCTGGGGGAGGGAAGGGGGAGCCTGCTTCCTGAGCAGATAGTGTGATGGGAGATGATGGAGTGGGTGAGGAGGGGGGCCTCCCTCCTGACCCCAGTATACCATCTACCTGGATGTGCTCATGCTGGGGCAAGTGGTACATGGGCGTGCCTAGGAATGGAGAGTCTTTGAGTGCAGAAATGGGGTGGGGGGTCACTGGGTCACAGAGGTGACTTGGGGGGGTGGTCAGGAGCTCCTGGCCAGACAATGACCAGCGGAAAATCCCAGCTGTTCTCAGGAAACGTTTCCTCTGTTACTGTTTGGGAGGCTAGATGGGGATCAGTGAGGGGTGGACCTGACCCCCTTCAGTCCACGAGGAGTCATCCTGGCCTAGCAACTGATTGGGGTGTGCCCCTCGCACAGTAGAGGGCTGGGACGAACCCTCATACTCTGTGGTGAGGGGCCAGGAGTGGCCTGGCCATGGTCTAGATTTCAAAGCCTTCCCTGAGGCCTCTTGGTACCCTCCACCCTGTCCTGAGCTGCCGCTGCGGGGGTGGCAGATGCTGTTTCTTTGGTCCAGGCTCCCAGGCGAGTGGGAGGCCTCCGGAAGGTCCTCCTGGGAGGTTTGGGGGGGCAGTGGGGTGTAAGCAGCTTTCACCCAGCCGGGCTGACTTAGAGTGGCCTCTCGTCCATCCATGTCACCTGGCTAGGGACCAGGGATGGTGCCTTAGGATTCTGGCTAGTCCCTCCTGCCCGCCCTTACCACCCACTGCCCATGAGCTCTAGCCCCCTCCCATCCCTGTCTTCGTCTGCAGAGCCCCCACCCCAAGGCAGGAGGAGGCGCAGTGGGCTCAGCACAGTGGGAGCTGCTCAGCCAAGTATTTGCAGAGCTGTCAGAGACAGACAGGCTCGTGGGGGATTCGGTGCCTGAGACGAGAGGGGAGCTGGGCTGCCTGCTGCACTCTGCGGGGGTCACCCTTGACACCTCATTCCAGCAGCATTGGATAGTGCTGACGCCCTCTCTGGGGTCCAGGCAGGAATCCTCGTTCTGACCATGACCTCCAGGAAACAGCAGCTGTCCATCCATAGCTACCCTGCCCCACCTGGGCAGAGAATGGCAGAAAGGAGGTGACCATGTTTTTATAAGCCTAAAGGCAGTTTCCTTGTTGTGAGGAATTGCAACCCTTGTAACCACTATGCAAAGACCCCCAACTTAGTTGCTTTTGTGGTCTGCTCGCAATAGCTCCTGTGAGGCAAGATGGAGCCCAGAGAGGGGCATGTGCTTGCTCAAGGTCACACAGTAAACTGCCACTACCTGGTCTCCCTCTATCCTTAGATGGGTGGGGCTAATGGGAAGAGGTGAGCTTTGGGGTTTGCTGGGAGGGGGGCTATATTTAGTCCTGCAGAGCCAGGCCCCCTGGGAGCAGCTGTTAGGGGGTGCACAGACAGAGGCCTGGAGCTGCATTTAGTCTGGACAGAAATATCCTCCCACCCCCACCCACTGGCTTGGGCAGCCAGGCTGTGGGTTTGTCCCCTGAGGGACAGCTTGCCTGGGCCTGGCGGCCGGCGGGACACGCAAGATGACCCGATAGGCTTTCCCAGATCAGGTTTCCATGAAACAGGAACCGGAGCCGTGGGGGCCTTGGGGGGCCAGGGCTGCTTTCCTCGCCTCCTCCTGACGCAGCCTCCCTTTCCCAGAGGCCTGGGGAAGCAGCAGGTTATTCATCAAGCCAGCTTCCCAGCGTCTGCCCACCCCGCCCCTTCACGCTGGCGGCCATGAGCCCAGCAGAGCAGGGTGGGGGGATTAGCTCAGGAGACGTCGTGAGTCACCCCAGCCCCAGGAGGCCCTGTGGCGTGGCAGGCGAACCCCACAAGCAGCCCAGCCAGGGGCACACAGGACAGACGTAGTCCCAGCATGCCTCAGCACGCCCACAGACACGCGTGGCACAGACTGAGTTATATAGGTGTGGGCACCTAAGACGGTGCTCCCGGGGAAAGGGACAAGCTGTGACCGGGCCAGGAGCACCCATCCAGCAGACCCTGCTGCATGCTGGTCAGGGTTCCCCTTGGCCACCTTGCCCTCTGATTCTATGGCCCCGTTGTAGTGCCCATTCCCTCACCCCCACGTGTGGAGCTCTGGCTAGTCAGAGTAGGTGAGGGAGAGTCAGGAAATCTAGGAGGAAAATGAAAGAAAATCCATTTCTCCAGTAGTGCTGGGTTGGCTGGCTATCTCCCCACTCAGGGGAGATGGGGGCATTCCAGGGATTGGGAGGAATGCCCCCACCCATCAGACCAGCTGATGCCCTCCACAATGAGCAGGGCACACAGCACAGCACTGGCCTAACAGCAGGGTCTAAGCTAAGGTTGGTGGGATGCCCTCAGGAGTCTAAATGTCTGCCCAGGGCTGCCTTCCCTCCTACACAGAACCAAAGTCATAGCCATTTGTGTGTGTGTGTGTGTGTGTGTGTGTGTGTGTGTGTGTGTGTGTGATTCCATTTTCAGATGAGCAAACTGAGTTGGAGGGGGAACCATGGTCATGAAAGGCTTTGATTGCCTGACCCCAGACTTAGCTCATGTGGAGGCCAAGCAGCAGGCTCCCTCCTGTGGTGAGGGAGGAGGGGGAGAGGGGCCTCGGCAGCCTGGACATAGCTCCCAAGCCAAGGACCCTGGCTTCGTGATGCCCTGCTACGTCATGGCCGGTCTGCTTCTCCTTTGTTACCTCTGAAGTGAGGGCTGGGGTGTGCTCAGTGGTGTAGTGAACACTTAGCATATGTGAGGTCCTGGGTTTGAGCCCTGGCAAGCCATACTTGTGTTAGTCATAGGATGGGGGACAGAAAGGGAAGACTAGCTGATGAGGTATGTTCTCACTAGTACTTCCTGAATGAATGCCCTTTGCCAACCTCACGCCTGTTCTACCACAGCTGGAATTTTTCATGGGGTGGGTGGCACTCCCCAACAAGGCTCCTTAATTAGTCTTGGACTTGTCTGTTGCTGTTCTCAGCGGGAGTGGGGGCAGGAAAGGTGAGGATTGTTTGGACCTGGGGAAAAGAATCCTGAAGGCCCCAGGTAAATCTCTGGAGTCTTCATCGTGGGAGGAAGGAGAAGGCCATTAGAGTTCCAGGACCATTCACAGCTAGGTCACAACAGGTTAAATTGGAGCAGGAACTTACAGGTGGCCAATGGGTTCTTTGCACACACCTGTGTGGCAGGGCTATGGGGATTTAGGGAGCTCTAACAAGTGCTAACATGGGGCAGGCATGGAAAGACTGGCCGGAAGTGTGGGCGGGCTCTTCCTGTGGCCAGAAGAAACACAGGCCCAACCAGCTGGCATCACCCTCCTTAGTACCTTCAGGCCTTATCACATGTTCATCTCCCAGGGGTCTGCAAGGTTGAGGGTGGGAACTTCTATATTTGGGGGTGGGGGAGCTGGAAATCTATGAGGGATTAGCCCAGTACTCATGGACAAACTGGCAGGACCGGTGCTGGAGCTTTGGTCATCCAATACCCCTAGCCTGAGCTGGCCTTGATACTCGCTGTTAGGCTGGCAGGCGATGACCATAAAATGACATACATCTAGAACTTGAGGTTTGTGATCTCCAGGACCCTGGTGGTTGGGACTGTCCTGGGCTGCATTCCAGACTAGGGCTTGGGCTCAGGCAGGTGGAGTGGTTTATCTGGTAGTCCCAAGGTTAGATCCCCTAGGCAGAGTGAGGATAGGAATCCTGATTCCAAAGCTCGTCTGGACCCTTTCTGGTCTGAACCCATGCCTCTGAGAGGAGGGGCTCCTCTCCCCCCAGAATCTACATTATGAGTCAGTTTTGTCATCAGTGCCTGGAAGGGGTGTCCTTGCTTGGGAAAGCTACCTGCTCAGTTACACGCTCTCCCTCCAGCACCACCCCTTTCTTCTTTCTGGGGAGTAGTTGAAAAAGTTCCTTTATGCAAATGGGTACACAAGGGCCAAAGCAATGATCCCCCCTCCCAGACTCCATGTGTCCTGCAGGGAATCCTTAAAAGTGCCCAGTTAAGTTGACTGCTGGAGGACCACACCTGGATCACTTCCTCTCGGCAGTTTCTTTGTGAGCTAGTTGAGCCCCCTATTCATTCCAGTGCAGGAAAAAAAACACTTCTAAGCCCTGTGCTGGCACTCAGTTCTGAAGGTGCTAGTTAGGCTAACTTGAACTTCGCCTTACTTTCTCCGTCCAAGCTTGGCGACCTTGAGCAGTCACAGCCGCACTCAGCATCCCCATCCGTGAAATGGGAGAACCACGTCACCCGTGTCTTTGGGCTGCTGTGAAGCTGAAACAAAAGATACTATAGACAGAGCACCTAGCCAGATTCATAGATGGTGGTGACTGTGCCTGCCCCCCACCTTATCTTCCTGGGTCTTGTCCCTCCAGCCTTGGTTAGAGGGATTCTGGGAAATGGACGTGCCAGTCTGCTGGCTCAGCCGCCTTGGCCACTGACCTTCAGAGCACCCAGGCTGTCAAGGCCGCTTGACTGCCTGCTGGGCTGTGGTGGGGAGCACCAGCAGCTCCTCCTCGCCTGATGCTGCCCACCCCTGCTCCCACTCTCTTCTCGCCTTCTCTGCGCCTGTGTGTGAGCTAATTAATCTCAGCCCCTTTGGGAAATTAGAACGCTGAAACCACGGCCTCCTCAGCCTCATAGCGCCTGTGCTGCTACTGGGCCGTGCCAAGACCTGCTGCGGTTTGGGGGCATCCCGGGTGGGGGGTGGCAGCGGCCGGATGAGCCGAGTGGTCATGGGTCTCTCTGAGACCCTATCCTTTCTGCCTGAGGGGCCTCTGGCCTCAGTTCCTTCTGTTTCCATTAGGACACCAGACAAACTCCCTGTCAAATGAAACAGCCCACTGTGGCCTCTCAGACTGGTCACCTCTTACCTCACATTCCACCTTTCTGTACAGTCTCCTTGCTGGCCCAGCTGGGGCCGATAGAGACAGATGTAATTATGGAATTTTGCTTGGGAAATTAATTTGAAAAAGTTAATTAATTGGTGGTTCCGGAGGTGGCAGGCTTCACACCCTACTGGCCTTGCTGACGTCAGTGCTGACCCACTGAAGATGTGCAGCTTCCTGGACAGGCTGGGGAAAATGACCCCATGACCCAGGTAGGCAGCCCTAGGGACAGGTAGATGGACAGTGTGAGGAGGGAGGGTACCATGTCCTGGCCCAGGGTGGGTACTTGGCATGATTTGTTAACTAGACTGTTGGTAATATCCTAAGAAGTTGACATTTGTCTGTGTGTTCAGCCATCATTGGCTTCCACAGTACAATTGTTTTGATGCCCCTATCCAGGGGACTGCTGAATCTCCCCTTTTTTCCAAGAGGGCCATGGTCAGACCCGAATGCCCCCAAGCCAACTGATGCTCAGTTCTTCCAAGAAGGGTGAGGCTAAACAGGATCTTGGGCTTCCTCCCAAGGAATGACTATCCCCTCACCGGCTGGAAGAAGGTAGCAGAACACAGCTACTCCTCTTCAGAGTGGTCCACTGTGTGCATGCCCCTCTCTCTCCTTGCTGCCATGAGACAGGAGGCCCTTTGCCCATGCATGCCAGGGTGCATCACCCCCTCCATACCTTCAGGCCCCCCCCCCAAGTTCAGCTGTACCAAGCCCTGGTTTCTGGGGAAGTATGAGTGGCCACCACTGGGAAAGGAGGCTTCCAAGCCTAAGAAGGCGGGGGTACCCTCCCCTTCAGAGACCAGGCCACTAGTGTGGGGAACATGGGCTCTCCAGATTGTTGGGCCTGGGCTTCCCCAAGCTCCAGTCTTCATGTTCTTCATGGAAAGTGGAGGTGATTGCATCTGTGGTAGGGCACAGGGTGGCATGACCACCTTGAAGTACTTGGTCTTGATGGTTTCACCACCTGATGTAGACAAGCTGGTAGGAGAGCAAGAACCACTTGGGACTGCACTGCCTGGGTGGGAAGCTGGTGTTTATGGTTGGAGCCCGAGAGTAGGAGATGTTTGTGAGACACCCAGGAGCAAGCAGCTAACTAGTAACCTGGATCACAAACCAGGGGAAGTGGTCCCTCGCCTCCAGAATTTCCAGGGGCCTGCGGTGAATTTGGTAGGCCTTACTTCCCACTTGTCGTGGGCAGTCTCAGCTGGGTGCTTTGCATCCTGTGTCATTCTGGTGGGATCTGTGGTCTGGGTTTCTTCAAGGCCCAGCCCCCAAGTCCTAAATGAGCCACACCCACTCCCTAAGTATCTTCTGGCCCTGGATATGGAGCGAGAGAAAGAGCTGCCCCTGCACACCTCACCTTCTCCAGGAAGTCCTCCCTGTTGGCACCCTGCCCACAAGACAAGTTCGGCTTTCTTGGTATATAAAACTGTTAAATGTTTTCATGTGTCCCTGAGACTGGGAGCTCCCTGTATCCTCTCCCATCCAGTGTCTCAGTGCCCAGCACAAGGTACTCGCCTCTATCTGTTCCCATGTCACAGATGTATCAACTAAGGTCACACAACACAGCCTGTTTGTTGGAGGACAAAGTTCATCTGGCCTATGTGGGTGTACTTGGCACCTTGATGCTTCCTTCAGACCTGGAGGGAACGGACCATTCATAGGCTTCTGGGGTCCTGTCCCACCTGGTGTTCCTGGGGTCCAGCCTTGTGCTCCTGATGTTGGGGGTAAGTTGTGACTTGAGACCGCAGGCCTTAATCTCTCTGCACCCCAGTTTCTTGTCTATAAAGTTGTGGTGCTTGGGGCAAGCGGGTGATTAAGATAATGGCCCTGTTGTTCTGAACCATCGCCTGGGCCTGGTCGAACCATCTAGAGGTGCTGCTGTGTTGTCATCATGGCGCATTCATTCCCTGGGCCTGGATGCTGGGCTGTGGTCTGCTGAAACCAAGTTGCAGATCCTAATTAGCGCTTCATGACCGCGGCCTGGTTTGAATTTTGCTGCAGGGTCCCAACTGCTGGGGGTTCCCCATCCCTTCTCCTCTGCTGGGCTCCATGCACTGTCCCCTCCTCAGCCTCAGGTAGGGGGCTGGCCCCAGGCGAAAGCTTCCCCAAATTTCCCTGGCCACTCCCGCCGCCTCCCAGACCTCTGGGGCCATGAATCATTTATGAGGCAAAAATGAAACCAATTAAGGACAAACTTTGAAAGCCTCTAATTGCTGCGCCTGGTGGCACGGAGGAGCGAGGGCGGCAGACCTGCTCGCTGTGGACCCGGTGGCCAGCTCCCTCCCAGGCCTCCCGCATGCATCTGAATCTCCGTGCCCGGCGCCCGCTTGCTCCCTGGCCGACTAATTAGGCCGGGCTCCCTTCCGTGTGGCCCGCTCCAGGCCTGCCCTTCTGGGGCCTGTGCCCCAAAGCTGGCGCCTTTCTGGGGTCGACTTAGCTCAGACAAACCCAGGCCGCCCTGTGGCCAAGCTGGAGCCTAGGGTCCGCTGGGCTCTGGGGCATGTACTCAGAGCTGCTTATCCTAGCCCAGGGGAGAGGCTGGGTGGGACCGATGAGGATGATGGGGAACTGGGGCTATGACAAGTGGGATTCCACAGCTTGTCAGCTTTGCCACAAATGGCAGTGACCATTTGCAGATTCTTTAGCCTCAGTTTCCCTAATTCTAAACTTATCAGTCCTGGCCAGTTTTCTCCTGGGTTGGGGATTCCTCCCTCCTGTCTTGGGGCTGCTGAGAGTGGAGATCAGAGCCTAAGCCTGCCGAGAGCCAGGGGTACTGTCTCTAGGCCTGCTGTGATGAGGGCCACAAAGGCCCTGCGCACTCAGGCACACTGTTTGCTGAAACAGAATTTCCGTGCTTGTGTTTTTCCATAATTATATTAGCAGGTGGGATTTTTCCTCCGGGAAGCAGTTTGAGGGGGAGCACCAGGGCTGTGTCCCCGCCCGCTCCAAGCGTGAGCTCACACTCAGTTCTGCCTGCCCGCCTGGCGTAATGATTTTTTAATTATGCAGCCAGTGATCGGAATTGCTAATCCACCTCTAGCCCAGCACCCCCTGCTGCAGCTCACACCCCAGCCCCTGACTGTCACCCTCCTCAAGAGCCCATGCCCAGCCATGTGCCCATCACTGAACACCAGAGTACATGGCCATAAACGTGGGGGGGGGTAGGTTCTAAGAAGGTGGGCTATAGAGGCACCTTTCCCCATCTACCAGACACAGGGCTTGGGGTGCTACGGCTTCCTTTGTTCCCTACCACGCCCCTTGTCCAGCATAATTTGCATCGGCCAGGACAGTTGTGACTGGAAGTGGGTGGGAAGTATCAGTGGGCACCGTCCCTTCCCTCCAGTCTTGTGTGACCCAAGGGCACATGCACACAAGCACTATCTTTGTCCCTCTCACACCTCCACTATACAGCTAAGCGGTAACACAATGGCCAGCTCTGTGCCGCTTACATTAGCCACACCTGAGGGCTGGGGCAATTCAGGAGGCCCCATGGCTGGCTCCTCTCACCCTGAGACACCCCCTTGCTCTTGGGAGGTGCACTGCAGTCTCCAGGCTCCCACCTGGTGGTGGGCTGCCGATGGCTGGCCTGCCAGTCTCCCATCGACCCTGGCCTGGGGAAGCTGGGGGGGAGGGCTGCAGCACAGTGGCGGCGGTTCCTCTCCAGGCGCCCAGCTGTGGCATCTGTCAAGGTCAGATAGCGACTCCGGAACCAGCCTGCTTGGCCCCATGGCCCCTCTCGCCTCATTATTTTTGTGTTCCGGGGCTGCGGCGACACCTCCCTCCTTCCCTCCCTCCCCCCCTCTGCCTCCTGCCTCCCCCATGCCTCTGTAGGGAGGGCCTGCAGTCTGGGGGCTTTTGTTTTCCAGCTTTTAGCACGCTCAAGGCAGGCGCAGGCGGCCAGACGCTGGCCGGAGCTGTTGGACCTTGAACAGCAGACCAGACAGGTGCCTCCTTATGGCTAGGGGAGTTCTCAGCTAGTAGAACAGTGTCTGGTTTCTCAGTGGGACAAACTGAACCTGGGTGCAGCCCCGCCCCCCAGGCACACCTGTGGGCAACTTCCTGTTTCCATAGGGGCCCTACCAGCTGGCCCAGTTCCTGCCCATACCAACAGACAGCTCATAGTGAACATACTGTCGTTCTCACAGTTACGACAAATGAACACACAGGCCAGAGGAATATGCAGGTACCCACTAAGGATCCACTCTACTTGTGCACCCCAAGGGAGATTGTATGCATACATTCACAGGTGTGACAAACACAATCCAGGAGGCACCTCCACCTGTCCTGGTATATAAACCTCTGTGTGAGAAGGGCGGTACCAACCTGAGGCTTTACCTGCCCCTGGGCACTAGCCACAGTCCATCAGACTTTGGGCCGTACTCAGCATACAAGTTGTCTGACTTGCTCCTTTCCTAGGTGCCCTGTGTTTTGTGTCCAAAGCTTGGGAAAGGTCGTTTTGGCAGATGCACTGCCTCACCCACCTCTCCAGGAACACCAGGGTGAAGTGGAATGGGTCATGATGTACTACAAGCATAGAGCAGGGCAGAGGGGCGACAGCTTGGGCTCCACAGCCTCTGGCGAGGGTGTGTAAATGTTAGGAGGAATGGGTCCCCAAGGTCTCTGGTGCGGCCCTGGCCATGTCATTTCCTCCTCCAGCTGTGGACTGCTGTGGCTGTCCCTAGAAGTGGGGGGGTAGATGGAGGCTTAATGGTGGCTGCCCCCTCACCCCCAGGAAACTCAAAACCTTGGGCCAGCCAGTGGCAGGTTGGGGCAGGCACAAAGAGGGCCTCTGTGCGGCTGGGCTGGGCTGCCCACAGGATTCTGGGGGAGGCAGTAGGAGCCAGTTTCCGTCCCATTCTGCTTCCTGCGGAGGCTGCCGGAATGCCCGGAGCGCTGGCCCAGCCTGGCTTGTCCAGCCCACCCGCAGCCCCTTCCCCTGGACTTGGGGTACAGCTACAGATTTCTATGCAATGTGATTTTTATTTTATTTATTTATTTATTTATTTATTTTTGTTTTTCCAGGTAGGGTCTCGTTCTAGTCCAGGCTGACCTAGAATTCACTATGTAGTCTCAGGCTGGCCTCAAACTCACCACTATCCTCCTACCTCTGCTCCTGAGTGCTGGGATTAAAGGCATGCAACATCACACCCTGTGGTTCCCCCCATCCCCGAGCTTGAGAGCCACCCAAAATTTAGGGGTTACCCAGTCTGAGAGCTGAACTGGGCCTCATCCTTCAAAGTCTCATACTCCACATGCCTGGAAACCCTTAGCCAGGGCTGGAGAGCCGGGTTCAAATATAGGCTCCATCACCTCCTGACCCTGTGATCTTCAGCCCATGGCTGTACCTCCTTGAGCTAAGCTAAGGGTGTAGGGAGTCAGCTAGTAACATGCTTCTGTCCAGGTGCATCCCCACCTGCAAACCCTAACACTGGAGCTGAGAGTCACTGTGCACAGTTTTCTGTCTCCTGGTCCATAGAACCTTGGAACATGACTCCTGCCATTTGGGATGAGGAACTACAGCTGTCACAGTGAGGGAGGCCTAGCTCTGGTCTGTTGACCCTGGTCTCTACCCCTGCCCCTCCCTCACAGGAGCCCTGGAAGGATGAGCCCCCCCTCTAGTCCCTTGGTTAAGGTGTCTCTGGTTGGCCTGCCCTATCCTGTGGTGAGACTCACTAGGAGAGAGCAGGTATGTGGGCTCTGATCTCAGGTAGGGATCAGCTCAGACAAGACAGCAAAACTCTTGGAAAAGTTTATATAGTCCACAAGATCCAGGACCCCACCTCGCAAAGGGAAGGAGTCCTTCTGTCTTCATCTCAGCCAGTTTTCAAATTGATTAGAGAGAGAGAGAATAAATATGGGGATGCCAGGGCCTCTAGCTGCTACAAACAACTCAGATTCATGTGCCCCTTTGTGCATTGGCTTTACATGGGTACTGGGGAATTGATGGAACACCTATCATTAGGCTTCACAGGTAAGTACCTTAACCACAGAGCCGTCTCTCCAGGCCTTCCAATTGCCTACTCCCCCCTCCCCCCGTTTTTTGAGTAGGGTCCCGCTCTAGTCCAGGTTGACCTGGAAGTCACTATGTAGTCTCAGAGTGATCCTCCCCACCTCCACTCCGATTAAAGGTGTGTGCCACCATGCCCAACTCAAATTGCCTACTCTTAATGGACTTAACGGGACTTCAGAAGGTGGCTGTGAGTCTGGGGATGAAGCCTGCAGAGGAAGCGCTACATTCATATTCCCTGAGGTCACTGTGGTCCATCAGACAACACACTGGGCCAAAGTCCTCATCCTTTGACACTTAAAAGTAAGGAACCTGAAGCTGAAGAGATGACTCAGTCAGTGGTTAAGGCACTTGCCTCCAGTGCCTAAGGCCCCTGGTTCAATTCCCCAGTACCCACATAAGCCAGACCCACAAGGTGGTGGCCCTGGTGCATGCGCTCTCTCTCTTTCTTTGCTTGAAAATGAATAAATAAATTTTTTTTTATATAGAGAGCACCAGGGCCACACCTTGTAGGTCTGGCATATGTGGGTACTGGGGAATTGAACCAGGGGCCTTAGGCACTGGAGCCAAGTGTCTTAAATATATATATATTTAAAAAAAAAAAAAGCCTGGTGTGGTGGCGCACGCCTTTAATCCCAGCACTCGGGAGGCAGAGGTAGGAGGATTGCTGAGTTCGAGGCCACCCTGAGACTACATAGTGAATTCCAGGTCAGCCTGGACTAGAGCGAGACCCTACCTCGAAAAAACAAACAAAAATAAGGAACCTGGCCCAAAGTAGAGTCCAAGTAGCATACCTCCTATCCAGGGCTTCAGTGTGTTGGTCCAAGAGCGAGCTTATCCCACCTTGAGCTCATTCTGGGACATCTGCAGATGTTCTCTCAAACCTTAGCATCTCAGCCAAGGGTTCTACCTGTCCTGGAGAATCCAGCCCATGGGCCTTAGTTGAAAGTATGACTGCAGTGCCTCCTTTTCTGTCCTTGACAATTGGTCTGGGGGGTATTCAATTTTAAGGAGCCCCCATTGGTACAGGGTCATGTCTCCACCCACCTTGTGTGGGTGCTTTCGTGGTTGGTATGGCTTTACCTGTGTACCCTCTACATCTATGGAGTGTTTCTCCTTGGCTCTGTGATCAATGTGTTACTTGGGCCCCAGGAGACATCCCCCTGGAAACTCCTCAGGCCCAATCACAGAAGTCAGACAGAACCCATCCGTCTGTCCATCCTCCTTGGAGGCCAGGTTAATCTGCCCCCTCCCCAAAGCGAGTGGAGGGCGCTAGGGGCTGTCAGGAATATGTAATATGGGGAAAGATACTCTTTGAGCCAGAGTCTGTGCTCTGTAAAACTGGCCCAACCAGGCCAGAGCCTAGAGGTTAGTCCAGGACTCCTTCCTTCCACAAGCAGGAAAGGCCTGGAAGGCTCTTCCAGCCACACAGTGGAGGAGGGATCTGGATAAGCCCTACCTTTGAGCAGGATGATAGTTGCACAATTCTAAAAATGTATATTCAAAATTCATTGAATCCACATACTCTGAAAATGGGTGGCTTTGGTGACCTCAATAAAGCATAATTTTGGGCTGAGAAAATTGGTTCGGATTCCCAGCACCCATGTAAAGCCAGACTGAAAAAGCAGCATATGCATCTGGCGTTTGTAACAGCAAGAGACTTTGGCATGCATACGCGCGCACACACAAGTTTTTAAAAAAAGAATTCTGAAGGCTGGGGAGATCGTGGTTAAAGGTGCTTGCTTGCAAAGCCTGTCAGCCTAGGTTCAATTCCCAAGAATGCATTTGGCATGTGTGCACACACATACAAATAAATCACTTTTTAAAAATTCTACATTTGAAGGAAAAATTCTGCCCTTGGCTTCAAGGCCCTGCCCAATTGTTAACCTGCCAAGATCATAGCCGCCCGCCCTCACATCTGCTTTCCCAGTTCTTTCTAATGCTTTCGGCTCTACACCCTCTGGTAACTGCTGTCCTTAGTTCTCTGCTCAGCAGCCCTTTCTTTCCTTCAGGAAGGCCCCCTTGCCTCACTGGGTCCCGGTCTAGCCTATGGATGCATGGATCATAGGCAGTCCTGCACTGCTGGAGGTAGGGCGTGGCATCCCAGGATCCCTGCAGGGTTGACACTGCCCCAACCTCTGCGGATCATGCCAGCTGGCATTATGATGTCACTGGCCCAGCATTCCAGGTTCTTGCTTGTGCACTCCAAGCCACCAGTTGGGGGCCATCCTGTGGGGGGGTCTGTCACACCTGGCCCCCTGACCACCACGGAAAGGTGACAGGCATGGTAACAATTTGAGGGGGGTAACTGGACCACCTTGCCCTGGACCACTATTAACTGCCCAGATAGAACAAAGCCAGTCACAGTGCAAGGATGAGTTAACAGGCTCGGGGTTCAGGCTCTGCCCCTGCTGGGCACTGTTGACATTGGCCTGACAGCGTAAACTTCTATGAGCCTCAGTTTCCTCAACTCTGAACTTGGTTAAAAACTCCTGTCTCCACGTATGAAGCGGAAGAACACGGAGGCATAGTGGCTGCTCAGTAATGAATGCAGTGGCTCGGAGTTGCTAATTAAATGTCCGTCTTGGTTCGGTGTTGAAAGGGCCGAGGAGGTCTGTGTTTTCTGAGGATAGAGAGGGAGTAGGTAGAGGCATCTGTGACTGTCCCTCTCTTCACAACTCAGGCAAGGACTCAGGCGGGTCATGGTGGGTCTTTAGGTATCCCTGCCTGTCTCTTGATCCCTTTACCCTAAATTCCTCATCTCTATGTACCCTTTGACCTTTAATCTTCATCCTCAACCTCACCAGGTTCCATTTTCTGAGCCACTCCTGAGTTGTGTCAACACTGCCCCCACACCCCTTTTCCCCCTTCCCAGCTCTCCCTCCATGACTAGTTCCTTCACCCCTGGACTCTGTCCCCACCCATCAGCCCCTGGTCCCAGCTCCCGGCCGCCCGGCTCCTGCATGGACAAAGGGGTCCTTTGTGGGCTGACCGCGGCTGGCGGGGCGGCGGGGCGCTGGCTCCGCATTGCTGATGAAACGGAGCCCTTTGTTGTCCCTCCTTAGGCGCAGTATTTCTTTTTGGGGGCTGGATGCGTTCCTGGCAGGGCCGATGATGGATGCGCCCGCCGCCGCCCGCCTGCCCGCCAGCTTTCCCTCCCGCTCATTGCCGCTCCGCTTCAACGCAGGCCCAGCTCCTCCCCTGCTGCCTGGGCACTGCCAGGCCCTGCCTTGCCTGGGAGGGGCTGTGGCACATCCTGCAGGAGAGTGTCACCTCTCTGTCCTCCCTTCCTGGGCAGGTGGGGTCTGTGCTCAGGTCGTTCCCCAGGATCTGAAGGTGAGGCAGGAGCAGATTTGGAACAAGCATGGGTGCAGGCCACGAAGACCAGTTATGTACCTCTGGTTTTTGAGGATCCCTGCCCTGTGGCCAGTCCTTACTGGGCATCCCTCCCGTTTCTGGGGCTGACAAACCAGTGTTCTGCCTACAGTACCTGTTCGGTGATATCTCGCATTCTCTTTTCCAAGCTCAGTTGTGTTCCAGAACTTGTGGGCCTGTGAGCAGGTGGTCTCAGGTGGAACTAAAAAGTGGAGGATCAGAAAAATTCCAGAAGGGAACTAGAAATGTATAGAACACACCTCAGTGCCAGGGAGTGGAGACAAGCCGAGGCGCGCAGCCCTGGACCGTGCTGCTTGCTTGCTGTGTTGGATGGAGCTGACTTCTAATTGACCTGCCCGCCCTGCACAGAGCAGACCCTGGAGCTTGGAGGAGGGAGTGAGCGAGCGAGCGAGGGAGAGAGCGAGCGTTAATGCAGCTATCGATTTCTGCCACCAGCCAGTGGGCCTTAGAGGAGGGGGACACACCGGCAGCTCCACTGCCTTCCTTCCCTTCCCTGGAGCTGGCCCAGGTCAGGGAAGTGAGGAGAGATGACTTGGTGCTGTCTGACCCCTATCTTGCTAGCCCTGTGTCCATGTCTGCCTCCCCCCCCCATCCCACTGATGCCTTGGAGGGGTCACTGGTCTAGAAGAAGAGGGTCTGGAAGGCTGACCTGGGCTGGGTCCTTGGAGGTGAGGCAGCTCAGCAAATCCTCTATGGAATGGTCTCCTTCCTCATAAAACACCCCTGGCCCTGCTGGGTCTGTCCTGGTCAACATGCTCTTTCTCTTCACCCATTTGCCTTTGCTAGCAATGAGCCCGATGGGGGCAGCTGGTGACCCCTTGGGAGCAGAGAAGGGGCTGTCTGTGGGTCAACAGTGATCTCTGTCACCTCTCCTAGAGCTTTTCGCTTGGTCACATTCTCCTCTTTCTGGTCACTCCTTGGAAGTCCTGATGAGGAAGAGGGCGCTGTGTGTTCCCAGCCTCTGTTTCCCCCTCTAAATGCAGAAGGTTGGGCTAGCTGATCTGGGATGGGCTGAGTGGCCAGGTCAGCCATGCTGGGATGGATGCGTTCCCACCCTTAGACTGGGTGTACCAGGTGTGCAGTCAACAGTTGCTCAGGGCCTGGTCTCTGTCTTCCCATCGCTCTCCTGGGGAGTGCTTTGCTACAGGAAAGGGGCTGATGAACCCCACTCCATCTGGACTTGTTCCTTCAAGCAAACGGGGCTGGCTGCTCACGTGCCCTACTTGAGGCCCAAGTACAACAGGCCATGTCCTGGGAAGGATCCTGTCCCTCAGAACTGTGGAGGTGACCAGAGGACATGCTTCCTGCTTGGCTCCACCTGCAGTCTGTCCCAGCCTGCCCCAGACAGAGGCCCCTGCTGCCCTCGGCCTACCCCTGCCCTCTGGGAAGCTTGACTGTAGCACAGCAGAGACCTGTGTGGAGACCGGTTTGGGGTCTAAGGTAGAAGCTGTGGAGAAAGTGTGTGTGAGCTGCCATGTGCACATGGGTGTGCTCCCACTCCTGCGGGGAGGCTGGTCCTTACCCTGTAGCAGGAGGGTAGGTGCTCCTTGGAGTAAGACAGCCTTGAAATAACTGGTGTTTGTTAGAAATTTCCAGAGGAGGATCAGGGGCAGCTTCCTGGGTCTTTTAGTCTGTAAATTTTCAATCTCCTCAGATGAGTCAAGGGAGGAAGTGGATGGAGATGGTTCATCCGAGGCTAGTGAGCCTAGCTCTCCTCCACTCTACCAAGGATGGACCACCTTCCTTCATGAGGCCTCCTGGACCCTTCGGGGCAGGGGCGGCCTGGTATGAGTGTCTACTGTCCATCTTGGTGAGCGTTTGTCTGTGGGCTAGTAATTCTCCTAAGCATTGTTTTCCTGTCTGTAAGAGAGAATTTTCAGCCACCACTTCCTATGGTTCTGAATCTTAAGTGAGATAGTACAAATAAGCAAGAGGCATGGCACTTCGCACCTCTCCAGGCTTATAGTCGTTACCATGGCAATACAGGTGGCAGGAGGAGGGTTTGCTGACCCTTGTCCCCTTTCTTTTCCAGCAGAGTAAAGACACTTCCACGTGGGCACCTGACCATGTGCCTGTCCTGAGGCCCGGCAGGCATCTCCGTTGTGGGCAGCAGGGCCAGGTACCCATCTGTGAATCCCAGCAGTGGGGTCTGGGCCTCAGCCCCACCATGTCGAGCCTCGGTGGTGGCTCCCAAGACCCCGTCGTCAGCAGTGGCCATGGACCCAAGGCGGGAACGGCAGACAGAAGTACCGCGGTGACCACGCCCGCACCTGCTGCGGTGGCAGATGACGGGCCGCCCCCCGAACGCAGGAACAAGAGTGGCATCATCAGCGAGCCCCTCAACAAGAGCCTGCGCCGCTCCCGCCCGCTCTCCCACTACTCCTCCTTCGGTGGCGGCGGTGGCAGCGGCGGGATGGGGGGAGAGTCCGCCGACAAAGCCGCCGCGGCCTCCCTGTTGGCCAATGGTCACGACCTGGCGGCGGCCATGGCGGTGGACAAAAGCAACCCTACCTCAAAGCACAAAAGTGGTGCAGTGGCCAGCCTGCTGAGCAAGGCGGAGCGGGCCACGGAGCTGGCAGCCGAGGGACAGCTGACGCTGCAGCAGTTCGCACAGTCCACGGAGATGCTGAAGCGCGTGGTGCAGGAGCACCTGCCGCTCATGAGCGAGGCGGCCGCCGGGCTGCCCGACATGGAGGCCGTGGCCGGCGCCGAGGCCCTCAACGGCCAGTCCGACTTCCCCTACCTGGGTGCTTTCCCCATCAACCCGGGCCTCTTCATCATGACCCCCGCCGGGGTGTTCCTGGCCGAGAGCGCGCTGCACATGGCGGGGCTGGCCGAGTACCCGATGCAGGGGGAGCTGGCCTCGGCCATCAGCTCGGGCAAGAAGAAGCGGAAACGCTGCGGCATGTGTGCGCCCTGCCGGCGGCGCATCAACTGCGAGCAGTGCAGCAGTTGTAGGAACCGAAAGACTGGCCATCAGATTTGCAAATTCAGAAAGTGTGAGGAACTCAAAAAGAAGCCTTCCGCTGCTCTGGAGGTAACGGCGCCGTAGAGGGAGGTGTGTGGGCTCTTGCGTGTGTCTAGAAACCCACCCCCCAAGTCCTGGAGCCTACTTTCCTGCCTGGGCAAGCGTTGAGGAGGCCCTGCCAGGCCTGGAGCCCGGGGGCAGGGGTCTAGCTACAAGGCACCTATTCACTGCCCGGAGAATTCGAGCCACATCTCGAGATGCCCGATGAGCCAGTTTGCCAGGCCGGGCCTTTCATTCCCAGTGAGGCCCTAGAACTTTGATGCCCCTCCTAGGCCAAGGACGGGTGTTAGATTCCCAAGTCTGACTCTCATCTATGTCCCAAAGCATCCAGTATGTGACCTAAGCTTCTGTTACTGTCACCTGCCCCATCTGAGAGGTCCTGTCCATAGACCCTGTGGCCTTGAGGATAAGCCCTTTGCTTAGAGCCTAGTCCTTCCCAAGGCCACAGACAGAGCACCTGTGTGCTGGCTGCCCTGATGCCCAGGATGACCTGAGTTACCAGTAGCCGGGGTCTGTCTACCTGTGGGCCAACTTTGAGAAGAGAGAAACTTTCCTGGGCTGCCTTCTCTCTACCCTGTGGCAGATCTGCCCCTGTGCCCCCAGCATGGCAACGTAGTTGGATGCCAGGCCTGCCTGGGTACAAAACCTCATTTCAGCTTGTTGTCCCCTAGTAGAGGCGAGTGTCCATAATAGTTTGAAGTCATTGCTCTCCCAGGTGTGGTCTCTTGGCCACCTCCTCCTCCTCGGTACACATCCTCCTTGTAGCGCGGGTGTACGCTCACACCTAGACTTGGCACCTGCTCACTTGACAGGACATAGCCACCTGGTGCTTGGTGTCGTTGGGCCAGGGAAAAAAGGGGGTTCCTGTCTGGAAGGGAGGGCTCCTGGGCAAAGTGGTTCAGGAGACCTCTGGGTCCCCTGGCAGCCCATCAGGTCACGGGCTCTCTTTCTGGCCTGACCAGGATAGCAGGAACTCTGCCGGGTGCCCACCCCGCCACCATGAGCCGGCCACGCGGAGCACCTTGCACCAGGCCCCCCGGCCCCTGACTGAACTCTCTCCTTGTTTTTGTCTCCTGCCCCACCAGAAGGTGATGCTTCCGACAGGAGCCGCCTTCCGGTGGTTTCAGTGACGCGGTGGGAACCCAAGCTGCCCTCTCCGTGCAATGTCACTGCTCGCTCGCTCGCTCTCTCGTGGTCTCCGCAAGGCAAGGGATTCGGGCGAAGACAAACGGATGCACCCGTCTTTAGAACCAAAAATATTCTCTCACAGATTTCATTCCTGTTTTTATATATATATATATTTTTTGTTGTTGTCGTTTTAACATCTCCACGTCCCTAGTATAAAAAGAAAAAGAAAAGAAAAAAAACTGCTTTTTCTGAAGAACAACAAAAAGAGGTAAAGATGAATCTATAAAGTACCGAGACTTCCTGGGCAAAGAATGGACAATCAGTCTCCTTCCTGTGTTGATGTCAATGTTGTCTGTGCGGGAGATGCCGTTTTTGTGTAGAGAATGTAAATTTTCTGTAACCTTTTGAAATCTAGTTACTAATAAGCACTACTGTAATTTAGCACAGTTTAACTCCACCCTCACTTAAACTTCCTTTGGTTCTTTCTGACCATGAAATAGTGCATAGTTTGCCTGGAGAATCCACTCGCGTTTATAAAGAGAATGTTGATGGCGCCGTGTAGAAGCCCCTGTGTATCCATCCATGCGTGCAGATCCACCTGGAGCCAGCCCCTGACTGGGACCTCCACCCCGACAGTGACGACCTTGTGATCCACTGAGATCTGGGAGCCCACTTCGAAATATTTCTGATCTTGGCTACTTCCCTTAGAGAAAATGAGGCCTCTTTTTCAGCCTTGCTCATGGCAACAGAAGAAAGGGCTTCTTTGCGTGGTCCTCTGCCAGTGGGGGTGGGTGCCCAGGGGGCCCTGCCCGTGGCCAGCTTCCTGCTGATGAACATGCTGTTTGTATTGTTTTAGGAAACCAGGCTGTTTTGTGAATAAAACAAATGCATGTTTGTGTCACCAAGCACCGCCTGCTTCTTGCCCTTGGGTTTGGGGAGGCTGGTTTGGGAGCCCTGGCCAGGCTGGGGGTTTTGTGGGGACCATCTTGAGGAAGGAGGATTGCCTGGGGACACTTAGAGCCTGGAAACATGATAGAACTGGTCTACATGCGAAGGGGGCTTGGGCACCACACATCTGTGACCTGGCTACCACCAAGGCCCCACTGTTCCTTTGGCTGGACTCCTGACCAGTGCTGCGCAGCCTGTAGTATTGGGGTGCACCTGGACTGCCTGTTGGGGTGCTTCCATGGAGCCATTGGGCTCGCTTCCTCAGCCAGCCTGATGCTGATTAAGCAGTTTCCTCCCAGGTTCCTGGAGACCTCCGTTCCTCTTGTCTAAGGGTTGCTAGGTTGAGTTCTAGAAGTGGTCCTGGCTGTAACTGCTGCGACCTCCAGAGGGTTTTGTCGTCACTGTGAAGTTGTCTAGACCTCAGAAGCCAGATGTCTAAGGAAGCCACCACAGAGCCACATGGTGTAGACCAAGGCAGCCTGAACAGGAAGGAGTGGCAGTTGCACACTGCTCCCTACACATGCCAGAGACCAGCCTAACCACCCATGGAGGGGCCATTCCCACCCTGCTGCTGTGAGCCTGGCACCAGATGGAGGCTAGATTTCCAGGACTCCCTGACAAGGTGGAGCAGTGCTTCAGGTGGGTAAGGAGTTTCAGAACAATGGAAGGTGGGAACTAAAGCTGAGAGGGTGGTGGGGTGGGAAGATGGACTGTCCCTGCCATTCTTCCTGGAAAGAGCAGGGACCGAGGGTCCTGACCCCCAACCTTTACCCAGTGTCACAGGCTCCCTTGGAACACCAGGGCTCAGCAGCCTGGCCTGGCACAGCAGGGGCAGGCGGGGGTGGGGAGGCAGCTTTCAACATCATCTCTGCCTGGGAAAATTCTCTTTCATGTGGCTGCCTGTGATCTCTCCAGGCAGCGCTGCCAAAGGGAGGTGTCCAGCAGGGAGTAGGGGGAAAGTGTTGCAGCTGGGGGCACCCTCAGCCTCAGCACCTCTAGGGAGCTGGAAGGTCCTGGAGGGTGTGGGGAACCTGGCCAGCAGGGGGCACTGGGCTGGAGGCCCTTGCTGGCTGGGAAACGGATGCAGATGGCCGCAGCCGGCCGTCATTGGCAAGATTCCAGGTATGGGGTAAGTGACTCTGGTGCCAGCCCCAAGGAGGTGTGCTGTGACTCAGCCAGCCTGGGCTTTAAGTGTGCCTGCCCATGGCCCAGAATCCCCTGGGCCCACCCACCCACAGCACTGAGATGCTGAAGTTCAAAGCCCCTCACCCCTTCCAGTTTATGCATCTTGTGTGCTCTGCACTGTGGAAGTGGAGGAGGTCTGGAAGGAGGGGGAGCACCATGTCCCTGATGAGGACTTGCCTCAGAAAGGGGGCTACTGTGGTCTCCCCCAGAAAGTGACCTAACCAACTGGCACTTCCTGTCCTGAGAACAGGGCCAGTGACAGTTGCTGGAGCTGCTGTTTTAGAATTTTTACATTCCGATCCCAGCACTCAGGTAAAAGCCAGGTGCGGCCCAACATCGACCTGGCTGCCATACATACCCACCCACATGCATATGCACATGGAAAAATAATTAGAACAAAATTTTAAATCCGTTCTATTTGGGGAAAAACAACGAAGGGCTAGGAAGATTGCTTAGTGGTTAGAGGTGTTTGCTTGCAGAGCCTGCCTGCCTGAGTTGAGTTCCCAAGCTACCCACATAAGCCAGATGCACAAGTGGCACATGTGTCTGAAATTCGTTTGCAGTGGCAGAACACCCTGGTGCGCCCATACTGTCCCTTTCTATCAAATAAAAATATTAAAATAAACCGGGCATGGTGGAACACACCTTTAGTCCCAGCACTTAGGAGACAGAAGACAAGCTGTGTGTGAGTTCAAGGTCAGCCTGGGCTAGAGTGAGACGCTACCTCAAAAAACAAGCACAATTTAGGCCAGGCATGGTGGTATATGGGTATATTGGGTGGCTGAGGCAGGATCGCTATCAATTCCAAACAAGCAGGGCCTGGTGGTGCATACCTTTGATCCCAGCAGAGGAGGATCTCCTGGGTCAAAGTGAGACCTTATCTGGGCTGGAGGAAGGGATCAAAACTGAAAAGAGGGTGGGGGGCTGGAGAGATGGCTCAGTGGCTAATGCACTTACCTGCAAAGCTTAAGGACTGGGTTCAATTCCCCAGTGCCCATGTAAAGCCAGATGCACCAGGTGGCGCATGCGACTGGAGTTCATTTGCAGTGGCTAAAAGGCCCTGGCGTGCCCCTTCTTTCTCTCAAATTAATAAATATTTTTTTTAGGGCTGGAGAGATGGCTCAGAGGTTAAGGCACTTGCCTCCAGTGCCTAAGGCCCTGGGTTCAATTCCCCAGGACCCACATAAGCCAGACCCACAAGGTGGTGGCTCTGGTGCGCTCTCTCTCTCTCTCTCTCTCTCTCTCTCTCTCTCTCTCTCTGCTTGAAAATGAATAATTAAAATATTTTTTAAAA
>PVHP010025091.1:0-16303 GCA_004024765.1 Zapus hudsonius
GCAGGACTGCCACCTCACGAGGGAGTAAGATTGCCTCTAGGAGGTTGAAGATCTCCTTAGAATGTTTAATTGGAGTTCCTGAAGCAGTTAATAAACCCCTTTCCTTCCAAATGGCTGGATGAGTGTGTAACACTAAGTAAGCATACTTAGAATCAGTAAATATATTGACACTTTTTCCTTTGCTAAGGGTCAGGGCCCTGGTTAATGCTATTAATTCTGCCAGCTGGGAACTGGTGTTAGCTGGCAGTGGCCCAGATTCAAAGATCTCATATTCTGTCACCACTGCATATCCTGCCCTTCTAGTTCCATTTTGAACAAAAGAACTCCCATCTGTAAATAATTGGAGATCAGGATTTTCTAAAGTTTGGTCCCTAAGATCTGGTCTGGCAGCATAGGTTTCTAGCAAGACTTCTTCACAAGAGTGTTCTAATCCCTTCTCATCTGGGACCTAAGTGGCAGGGTTGAGAGAAGAGCAAACCTTAAGGGTTACCTCAGGTCCTTCCATCATGAGAGCCTGATATTTAATTATTCTGCTATCAGATAACCACATATGACCCTTTGAGTTAAGGATGCTCCCTATGTCATGGGGAGCATGTACAGTGAGAAGCCTTCCCAAGGTTAACTTATGTGCCTGAGGAATCAACAGTCCCACTGCGGCAATAGCTCTTAAGCATCCAGGCCATCCCTTAGCCACTGTATCCAATTCCTTGCTGAGATATCCCACTGGTTGGGGATTTGTACCCCTGAGTTGAGTTAAAACTCCTAGGGCAATGCTTTTTCTCTCTGTCACATAGAGGGAAAACCTAGGCTGAGTGGGTAACCCTAAGGCAGGGGCCCGAGTCAGGGCCTCTTTCAGCAGTTTGAAGGCACGACATGCCTCAGGTTCCCATATTAGGGGTGCTGAGGGACATTTTTGTGTTTCCTTAAGAAGCTGGTATAAGGGTCTTGCTAGCTCTGCAAACCCAGGAATCCAAATTCTGCAAAAACCTGTGACTCCAAGGAAAGCTCTTAGTTGCCTCACTGTCTGTGGGATGAGATAAGCTAGGATGGGCTGAATCCGTTCAGGGCTCAAACTACGCTTTTCCCCTTCTAATATCATTCCCAAATAGGTGACTTTATGTTGGCATAGCTGAGCCTTTTCCTTTGATATTTTGTATCCCTGACTACCAAGGAAGTTGAGAAGAGCCTTCAGTTCCTCAAGAAATTATCTTTTCAGAGGCCACACATAATAAAAGATCATCGGCATATTGAATCAAGGTGGTCTCGGGACTCTTTCAGTCTACGAGGACCTGTGCCAAGGCTAGCCCAAACAGATGAGGGCTGTCTCAGAAGCCTTGAGGGAGGACAGTCCATGTTAATTGGCCTGTCTTTCGAGTTGGGTCCTCAAAGGCAAATAAAAGCTGTCAGGATGTAAGGGGATACAAAAAAAAAGCATCCTTTTAATCCAACACTGAATAGTGGGTAGTTCCTAAGGGAATTTGGGTTAAGGGAGTGTAAGGGTTAGGCACTCTGGGTCCGTGGGTTACTTAGGGGGTTGCAGCGTGCATCAACTCCCTGTTCACCCACGGGAGCTCGGTAAGCAGCGGCTTGGAACAGCTGTGAGCCAAACGAGAGATGAGACTCTCGGGAGAACGCGGCAGTGGGCAGTTCTCATTTTATTGGATAGATAGCAGTTGCTTATATAGGGAAAAATCAGAGGTAGAAGCATAGGAAGCAAGATCTGTGAGAGAATGGTGATGTCAGCAGAGGAAATGTAACCTTATTGTTTAGGTTTGTTTATTGCAGCTGGATTAAGTTAGGCTTTGAACTGCTTGCTTTTATCTTATCGGACAACTGTGGCCTGCCTGGGGGCTGGAGTTTTCAGGATTGCTAAGATTTACAGGGGCCCTCGGACTTTGCCTCAACTTCCTTATCAGAAGGAGACGGTCCCAGAAGCCTGCCAGACTCAGCAGAACCCTACTTTCTCCATGCCACATTAGCAGGGTACCACACACACTGTCCCTAAATAACACAGTAGCAGGACTGACAGACTTCAGCTCCCTTTGTGTATGTATATGAAGTGGAATTACTGCTTCATTAATTAACCTGAGATCTTATACTAATCTCCATTTATTAGGTCCCTTGAGTACCCCAAGAATGGGAGAGTTATATGGACTAGAACATTCCTTTAGGAGTCCCTGCCTCTTTAGGGACATAATTATTGGTCTGAGCCCCTCAATTGCATCTGGTTTTAAGGGATACTGCTTCTGGTGAGGGAAGTAAGAGGGGCCCTTAAGCTGTATTTGGACAGGGGTGGCAGTAACAGCTCGTCCTACAGTTTCACCATCTGTCCAAACTGAAGGATCAATATTTTCTTCAATTAGAGGAAGGCATGTCTTCCCCTGGGGGTAAAATCATTTCACCTGACATTTGAAAAGAATATCTCTTCCCAGTAAGGGGGTAGGTGTTTCCGGAACTATGAGGAAGGAGTGCTGAAAGAGATAATCTCCCCATGAGCAAGCCAGGGGCTCTGTGAAAAACTTCTTTTGAATCTGACCTGAGATTCCTCTAAAGGAGGCTGTGTGGCTGGATCTAAGTCCAGGACAGAAGTCAAGGACTGAAAATCGAGCGCCTGAGTCAATGAGGAAGTCTATGGTATGGGTTCCCACCTGTATAGATACCCAGGGCTCCTCCAGGTGGACTGGAATTACAGGTGCCTGTGTATAAAGCCCCGGGACCCATCAACAGTCTGTTGAGGGTGATGACTTCTGGCCTCTTTGGGGTAAGGGGCATTTACTCTTCCAGTGATCCCCTTGGCATTTAGGGCATGGCCCTGGTGGGGACTTGGGGTTTCCCTTCTTGGGACAATTTTTATAAAGATGTCCCCCTTGTTTGCAAAAGAAACAGACCCTGTTGAGTTTCTTTGAAAATGCATCTCCCTGAACAAGTTTCATTACTGCTATCATCTCCTGATGGTGTTTATCCTTCCTTTTTTCCTTCTCCATTTCCTTTTTCTCCCTTTCTTCCTCCTTTCTTTACTTTTCTGCTTCCCGACTATAATAGACAGAAGTTGCCGCTTGAAGCAACTGTTCTAAGCTTTTGTTTGATTCAGCCATTAACTTCTGTAGCTTTTTACGAATATCAGGCATAGACTGGGTTAGGAATTTATCTTTAAGAAGGATTTCTTCCTCCAGAGTATCTGGAGTTATGTTAGTATGCCTTCTAATTGCCTCCTTTAGTCTCTGGAGGAAGGCAATTGGTAGTTCCTTCTCCTCTTACATTATTGTGGATAATACATTATAGTTCAAAGGCTTTATATGCCTTTTGGGGGGGCTCATAGTCCTCATAGTGAGGATCCTCAAAGTCAGCTGGTGGGGGAAGCTCTAGGCTAGGTTCCTTAAGTTCAGAAATCTCCTTGGAAGGCTTAGAGGTCAGCTTATATAGGAGCTGGGGTGCTAGGAGCAGTGGGGTTACCCATATCAGCTGGGGTGATCAGGCCCAACTGGTAGTTAGTAACCTACTCAGGATGGTTGTGGCCAAGCCTTCTTACAATAGAAAATTAATACTTCTTTCCTAAAGCTCAACGGGTCTAGGTTGGCCCAATTCTCAAGTATGGAAGTCAGAGGAGATTTAGGGTTTGCTTTGGAGGCCAAATGTCCCATCTGAAACGACAATGGAGAAAAGAAGCAGAAGATTCTTGAATCAGAATCATGCCCGATTCATAATTCTCATCTTCGCCGAAAGGAGGGGTCATCTCCTTTGAAAACCGATTCTGGGACCAGAAATTTGGGGTGTCCTCTCTACAGGAGCCTGGGTCCCAAATTTCAAGTTAGTCCCAAATCTAAGAAGACACATAGTGCACTCTATGTGTTTTCTCAAGGCAATTCCTTTAGGAATTCCGTGCTATCCCTAAGAGGCTAGCCCCCAAGCCTGACTTCTTCAGACTTCCCCAGCCTGGGTCTCATATCACAGTATATGAGAGCACCCGAGGCATTGACTAGGCTTATAAGTGTATAGACTGTGCATACTCTTGTCTTAGCTCACCTAATCACTCGGCTGGAGGAGTGGTGATTCGGGGCCTCGTTTCCATTTCCCCGCTTGGAGGGAGTCTTTTATGCAGGTCCCCGAACTATGTCTGTTTCAGGGTGGCCTTTGGGACTATGGCTCTGTTGCTTTTCTTTTCCTAAGGAAACCTATAGCTATTATGTTAAGCCTAGGCATGGAAGGCATGGTTAACCTTTTCTGTCTCAAAGTACCATCTATTGTAATTAAGAATATTACACCCAGTATAATTTATTACTCACTAGTTTTTCTTATAAAGGGAATTGAGTCCATTTTTTTTCTTTGCATCTTTCTCATCACCTTCTCTTATCACTTACTCATTACATTCTATCATCCTTTCAAGGTCCTTCTGCAATCCTTGAAATACCTGAAGAATACCCTTACTTAGTACCTTCTAAGAATACCATTCCATATATCTTTCATTAAAGTTCCATTCAAAGTCCTTCTTCATTAAACACACCATACCATATCTACCATTCACAATTCCCATTTATAAAATTATGTACAACCTTTGCAACAGTTTAAAATAGGAAGCAATTATAAGGAAGAAGGGAAAGAAAACATTATAATAGTGCATTTTATTATCTCCTTTTTACCTCTAACGTTTTGTCTTTGGTATTTCTATTGCACCAAAAACCTTCTTTGGGATTCAGGAATCCTGGGAAAAATATAGTCAAGCACATTAGAATTTAATGTTACACATTGAGGAAGTTATGCATCAAAAGCGGGAATGAAGCCATTTCTCTGAGTAAGGAATAAGATTGGTCAATTAGAATCATTGTGTTGAAGAATCCACAGGTGGCACAGTTGCCCTGCAGGCCCACGTGGCTGTCGCCATCTTGGGTGTGTAATTGTCAGGGTTGATCGGCCATGTTGGTTGTGGCTCAGGAGAGAAGAGAACCACGTGGCCTACCTCCATTTTAGGTTACCATGGAAACTGCTTTAGTCTCCTCCTAGCTTAGAATCAGAACAGCCATGTGGCCTGCGTCTCCCAAATAGCAAACTGTCCTCTCCCTTTTCCTCCCAGCAAAGACTTTTAGTAAGAACAGAAAAAGACCAGGGGAGCTCCCAGTTCAGTGGTGGCTGACTATCATCCCCTGTTCCTGCCCCGGAGGCAGGCTTCGGTTCCAGGTCCCGCCCTATGCAGGCTTGCAGTTAAGCACTGGAGGAACAGTTGAGAGAAAAGAGAAAAAACCTTAAGTGAGAGAGAAAATCTCAAAAATTTCCTCTCCTTAATAGGTCAGAATAAATGTGGTAATTAAGAAAAATAATTCTTAGATCTCGGTGGGACCTCCATAATGATACAGGTTACTGATAATTAATCAACATGCAGAGAGAGCTTTTGAATTCCCTCTCTCCTTAATCCGAGTTTGTGTCCTCCTATGTACAAAGAATTATACACAGGGACAAGGATAATTCTTAATTACACATTTATTCTGAAACTTAATTAATTGGGGAAAGGAAAATGGGATGTAAAGGTCGACCAGCTGCCGCGTGGTCTGTGAGTTTACAGGGAAGTGCATAAAATCACCCAACAAATCTTAAAACATACAGAAAGGCGCATAAATTCACCAAAAAGTAAAGGAAAGAAGTGGCACACATGTTGAAGAAAATTTCCCTTCCTCCTCCCCCTCTCCCTGATCCCAGTATCGAGATCAGGGAGGGGTGAGAGGTACACTCACCAGCCCAGTTTCGAGCGCTTCCCAGCCCGCAGTCCAGACAGAAGGGCCGAATCCCCGGAAGCACGGACTTTTAAGGATTTCCTTGTGGGGGGAGTGGCGAACCTTGGCCTGGGAATGTTGCGTGACAGTGAGGTCATCTGTCTGAGGCCACATTCCTATCTACCTGTGGGAGGGTCTTTTCTCCTAATCCCTCTCAATCATCTGTCTTTTACATTATTGGGGTCGGGCTACAAGTTTTTAAGGGAACTTAAAGGAAGAAATAGGGCTGTCACCAATTACTTAAAAGTTTAACTAATAGAGCTGTTCAGTTGTATTTGGGGTGTCTACTGTAATTCAAACTTCCCTATCATCTATGGCCTGCTATCCTGATGATGCCAGCCTATCTGTGCCACCTGGAGCCCTGTCTTGTTATTTGTAGTTAATCCTATACTTCCCAGAAGCAGGGAGGTTCTCCTTTATTCTCCCTGGTTGTTGAACCTCTGTTTCTCCTGACTGCTCAGCCCTTTAAGGAGAGGGTCTTAGAAGAGCTATTTTTTTAAAAAAAAGTTTTTAAACTTTTTTCTCTATTTAAAAATAATTTTTAAACAGAGAGCCAAACACCACATATTCTCCCTCATATGCGGTTCCTAACCAGGTTAACCATAAACTCTACGCAGACCAGTTGAGAAAAGTGAGAGTTTATGAAAGAGGGTAAGGGATGGGGGAGGAGATGACTTAAGCATGAAGCTAAACCAAAATGGGTTCAAAATCATAAAATTCTCACTTACTTACTGTAAACTATTGAGCAAGTAATGGGCATCATCTGGCAAGAGGGGCCATAAATAGAAGGAGAGAGAGTCTAAGCTTGTGAAAAACTGATCAGCCTGGCAACTCCTGGTCCCAGCCACAGGTTCCTTCCCTCACTGAGCTGTTGACCAAAGTGAACCATGAGGTTCCAAAAACAAGACAGGATTCTGCCAAAGCATTTGAATGCCCTCCCCAGGCCTGAGGTAGGATCCTGTTGCTGAAGAAACCACAGAAAGCTGTCTATCATAATTAAGAGACCCTGAGAGGTCCAGAATGGTAACCAGCCCCCAGATGGCAATCAATACGGTACTGGAAGGCACTGCATAATCTACCAGGGAAAGCTGGTCAAGAACAGCTGGAGAAAACAAAGAACACTGACAGGAACACAGACTGCTGCCATGAGTAGGCTGAACACACTTCCTCCTGGGAGAGAACAGTGAACCAAGAAAGGAGCCCTTGTGCAATGGGGGAGCCAAAGCCTGCGGTAGGCAATCAACAGCTTTTAATTCAGCCAAATAACTCACTCAGTGATGGGGAACCCTTAACTGGAACTTGGGACTCAGGGTGAAATACTCTGGGAACCAAACTCTTGGGCCCCCAAAGAGAGATACACTATATGAGTGATTTACAAAGAGGCTACTAAGAATAGAATCTAGCTAATTCATAAACGTGTATCTCAGTTAACCTATACTGATCTCACTCTCTGATGGAGATTCTGTTTGTATCTTTCAGAATGCAGCTTTTCCAACCCTAACAATAAACAGCAGGCAGGAGATGAGCCACACCTGACCTACCCTGGAGAATCCACAGGGATCCCTACAGAGAATGGTGGTATGGACAGGAAACCCATAACCACAGCCAATCAGTCAACACAGGATGAGCCAGACAGGCACCAACAATTTTCAACAAAACCTAAAGCAGAAGTACAGAGGCCCCCTAAGACCTCAACAATAAAGCTACCTTAATACTCATCCACCATGACTCAGGGTACTGAGCGGAAGAGGGGGCACAAAGATTGTAAGAGACATAGTGGGGGAGAATATCCATAGACATTGTTCCCCTCAGTAACATTGCACTAAGGCAGGTGGAACCGGGCTGGCTCCTAGGATATCCATAATCCCCTACCCCATGGATAGATCTAGACTGCCCACTGAGGAGGATATACAGATAATTGGGGTTAGGGAAGAGGGGCATTGGGGAAATGGGGATAACAACTCATTATTCATTGAATTTATCTCATTATGGATAATAAAAAAATCATTTTTTTGTTATTTTATTTATTTGCAAGGAGAGAGAGATAGGGAGCAGAGAGACAGACACTGAGAGAGAATGGGCACACAAGGGTCTCTAGCCACTGTGAATAAAGTCCAGATGCATGGCATGTGTCACTTTGTGCATATGACTTCATGTGGGTTCTAGGGAATTGAACCTGGGTCATTTGGTTTGGCAGGCAAGCACCTTAATCGCTGAGCCCTCTCTCCAGCCCAGGAAAGCTATTTTGATAGAGGCTTCCCCCAATGTACAGAATTATGTGATTCATCCCTTTATCCTTCATACTCAGACTGAGTATTAGCAGTGGCCCATATTTGAAGCACTGAACCCATGGTTTGTTCAATCATTTCAGCAAATATACATCATATTGACAGGCGAGCTTTAAAGAAGTTCTGCAGAAGTTATCTTCAGTGTCTTCCATTTATAGGCATCTGGGACAGTTACATTTTATTGGGGGGGAATGTTTTGAGTTTTCACATACACCTTGAAAAATATTTATAACTTCTCATCCTCTTTGTGTTATCAAAGAAAAAAGATTATTTTGTTTATATACAGATAATTATGTTTCATTTAGAAGCATAGGACAATTGAAAATATATTTTTTTCTGAAAATAGATTCTATATTTAAAGGAAATTATAAACATGAAGATAAGAGGCATACAGAAAGCAAAGGAATTTTGCAAATGATCACTACCTTGAAATTATTCCCATGACAACCAAGGTGAAAAGAATGTGTGGAACAGGCCAAGCATTGGGACACATGCCTATAATTTTAGCACTAGCAAGGCAGAAGCAGGAGACCTGCTGCATGTTGGAGGTCAGCCTGATTTACATAGCAAGAACTTTTTTCAAAAAAATCAAACAAAAATGAATGATGAATAAAATAAAAAGGTCTAGCAAACTTGAATTTTAATAGATAACAAAAACATTGGTTTGCAGGGTTTTTTTCTATATTTTTTAATTGCAAAGAGCTTCACTAGAGTGTTGGTGAAAAAATGTTGAAATTAAATAGGATCAAAACTCTCTGTTATGTATGTATAGTTTGTGTAATTTTTTGTATTTTTTCCATAATAAACTATTTTTTGTGTTATAAATTTCAATTGTTCTGTGATGCAATTTTGTGTCCAGAGGAAAACTTATGGTGAAAGTACATACTAATTTTGCTTATTTGCTTTAGCTGCTCTTCCATTAAAAGTGAAATTTTCTTCCCTTGCAAGTCAAGATTGCATTAAAACAATAGTCATATACATTGTGTAATGAATTTTACATTGAAATTACAATGATATCTGAGTAAATTTCTCTTGCCTCTGTGATGTAGAAGTTGAGCTACATAGAGGTTATTGTGCTTAGAAACAGTACAAGGTATCACACAGACAGCACATAGATGCCACACATCTATGTAACACTGAACATTCAAAGTTTCATTGAAATATTCCAGACCATAGTATACAAGAAGAGGAGCATAGAATAAAATGTGTCTTTGTTCCCAACTTGTTCCTCCATATTCCAAATATTCACTAGGAGAAAACAAGTATTTTTAACATTTGAGCATATGGGGTACATTTCATTCAAACAAATATAAATTCTAGTGTCATATATATTTTTCAGTGTTTTATAATTTCCATATAGAATTCTCTAGCATCATTGGCTAGATTTATTCCTAGATATTTCACTCTGAGGAAAATATTATGAATAATATTATTTTTTTGGTTTCTTTATCATAGAATTTGTTAATGGTACCTAGAAAAACTATTAATTTAAGTATGAATTTTTTAACCTGCTACTTTGTTTAAGGTACTTACCAGTTCTTAGAGTCTTCATGTAAATATTTAAAGTTATTAAGTATGAAGTAGTATCATGTACAAGTAGGAAAACTTTGATGGCTTGCTTTGCTGTTTGTATCCCTTTTCTTTCTTTCTCCTATCTTATTTCTCAGCATAATATTTCAGACATTACATTGAATAAGAAAGGTAATAGTGGGTAAGCTCATTTCATTTCATTTTGAGAAGAAATTTACCAGTTTTGATCTGGTCAATATAAAGTTGGCTATGGATCTATCACAGCTATTCTTTATTGTGATGAGGGGTGCTCGTCCTGTTCCATGTTCATGCAGACTTTTTTATAATGAACAGATATAAAATTCTGTGAAAGGGTATTATTGTGGTCAGCTTCTTAATTGCTGCACAGAAAGAACCCAAATAAAAGTGGCTTGTGGAGGTATGGGTTTATTTGGCTATGGACTTGAGGGGAGGAGACTCCATCCTGGCAGGGAAGACGATGGCATGAGCAGAGGGGTGGATATCACCTCTGCCACAGCACTGCAAACAGTGGCAGGAAGGTGTGCCAAATACTGGCAAGGGGAAGCTGGCTTATAACCCCCATAAGACCGCCCCCAACAACACAGATTCATCGAGGTTGTAAAACCCAAACTACCATCAGCTGAGGATCGATCTATCAGAACACATTCATTTGTCTGTGGGGGACACCTGAATCAAACCATGACAGGCATTTTTCTGCATATATTGAGATGATCAGGTCTTTTATGTCCTTTTTTTTGTTCATATGCCATATTATATTTACCAACTCAAGTAAGTTTAACAATGGTTATAAAACTATAATGAAACTACATTGATCATTTAATATGATCTCTTGATGTTTGTTGAATTTGGTTTGCAAAAATTTTAGGATTTTTTAAGTGACCTATACTTTTCCTTATTTGTTGTGTTCTTATCTATTTTTTCAGTCCTATATTTATATAATGAGTTTGGAAGTATTTCTTCAATTTATATCTTGCAGAATAGTTTACCAAATAATGCTGTTGGCCTTTTACTGAAAGTTTGGTAAAATTCAACAATAAATCCAGTACTGGAATTTTCTTGATTGGAAGAATTTTCATTACTGCTCATTCTTCATGCTCATTATTGATACATTTTGGTATGTATAATATTTTTGGTTCAGTTTTAATAGTTCATGTGTGCCTATAATTTATGTATTTACTTTAAAACTTACCCATTTTTCTTATTTAATTTATAGGAATATGTTTCCAAAAATATTTCAAGCGATCTTTGTATTTAGTGTTATTTGTTTTAATAACAGCTTTTCCTCCTTTAATTTTATGAATTTATGTCTCTTCTCCCTTTCTTTTGGTTACTTTTGCTAAGAGATTATGAATCATTTGTTACTTTTCAAGAATTCACCCTTTATTTCATCAGTATTTTTAAATTTGTTCTTTTACTTTCCATTTAATTAATTCTTCCTTTGATATTTATTATTTTTCTATTCTTTATTTTATTTTTGGTTTTTCGAGGTAGGGTCTCACTCTAGCCCAGGCTGGCCTGGAATTCACTGTGTAGTCTCAGGCTGGCCTTGAACTCATGGTGATCCTCCTTCCTCAGCCTCCCGAGTGCTGGAATTAAAGGCATGCGCCACCACACCCAGCTTTTTTTTTTTTTTTTTGGTAATTTTTCTCTTCTAATAATAATTCAATTGTTCTATTTTTTCAAAAAGAAGAGCTGTATCATTAGGATATTTTAAATGAGTTTTAAAATATTTACTTATTTGAGAAGGAAATATAGATGAGAAAGAGGCAGATACAGACAGAGTGATTATTGGTGCAGCAGGATCTCCTGTTACTGCAAATGAACCCTAGACACAAGCACCATTTTGTACGTCTGACTTTATGTGGGTGCTGGGAAATTCAACTTGGATCAGTAGTCTTTACAAGCAAAAACCTTTCAGAACACTAAGCCTTCACTGCAGCCCCAGTTGACAGATATGTTAATGCTGTCATTAACAACTATAAACTTCCTTCATAGAACTTCTTTCACTGCATCTGTCACATTGTGGTATGTTATGATTTCAATGTATTTTGATACTAGGATTTTGAAATTTTCCTATCTGACCTCTGTGGCTTTATGAATATCTTTTATTTATTTATTTTTTATTGTCCATAATGAGTTACATTATTTAGTGGGCAAACAATGAGCTGTTATCCCCAGTTCTCCGATGCCCCCACTTCCCCATCCCCAATCAGCTGGTTATCCTCCTCCAAGGCCACCTGGATCAGTCCTTATGTGTGTGATTTCCTTAAAAATTGATGCTTATTGTTACAAAAGTACTAATAGTAACAAAAGTATTAACAAATAAACTTTCCATTTCTAGATTATATGCCTGTGATGGCTAGGTTTTGTTGTCAACTTGGCCTTTTTTAGTAATCTTGAATGCTCTCTGAGGTTGTTTATATGAAGGAAGCCCTCTTAGTGGGGCAGGATGAAAGGAAACCTTAGGAAAAATAGAAAAACTTTCCTTCCTGGGAGGGCAGTGCAGGAAGGAAATTCCAGAATCTTGGGAAGTCAAAAATTCTGGGAAAGGCTTGCAAGACCCAGCCCTAAAGCTATATAAAAGGGAAAGCAATCTCTCTCGCCCCCTACTGCATCCCTACCTACCTGGTTGCTGGTGTTTGCTGTGTATCTCTTCATTGGCATTGGAAGGAAGCTTCCTCAGCCTTCTAGCCTGGACTGAAGACCAGCAGCTCCCCATAAAGCCTTTAGGCCTTCAGGGCTGGATTGGACTGCTGTGGTATCCAGCCATGTGCACTAAGTGGCTACCAGTTCCTTGATTCTAGGGCTTGCAGACTGCTATTGTGGTACAGCCTTGAGCTCATCTAATAAATCCCCCCTTTTTTACTAACATTCATTATGTTGTTTCTGTTCCTGTAGAGAGTCCTGACTAATACAATGCTGATTACTAAACAATTAATTCATTTTCTCTTAATATTCAGTGCTATTTAATACTAAAAACATGTCAAATTTCTACTTCTGTGAATCGGAGAAAAAATCACATTATTATATATTAAGATTAATTTGTTTTTCTTAAAAATATTATGATCAAAGAATTAGGTTTCATTGCATTATTGTTCAACCAGATTGCTTTTGTGTGTCTTCCTGCCTCTTCTCCCATCTTTTCCCCATGCAACCACTCCACCATAGCCTCTCTTCTGCTTTTATGTTACAGTGTTCTTTTGCCCATTCCACCTTTTCTCAATACCTCTTGCTAACCTTTTGAGTTATACTATCTATTATTCACTACATACATTCACTCTTACACCCCCTATTTACAAGAGATAGAAACTTTAAAATTTAAGATCCCCATACATGTGAGAACATATTCTGAGCCTCAATTACCTCACAGTTTAATTTTTTCAGTTCTATCAACTTTCCCACAAATTTTATAGTTTTTTTAATATATTTTATATATTTTTTATATATTTTATATATTTTATATTTTTATAGTTTTATAGTCTTTACAGCTGTTAAGATTGACTTCAACAACCAAGCCATAAGATGGCAGTATTGCTCTTTTATATACATTGTAAAAGCTAGATATGTGAAGTAAAATTTAAGTATACTTTTTCACTTTTTTATCTCAGAGACAGTTGATACAGTTTATTGTATTATTATGTTATAAAACAAATAGTTATTAGATTGTTTTGTATTGCTGGTGCTCCTCATCATGGATTTAGGAACTTTATATTTTGCATAATGTTTGCTTGGAAATATCAAGGTTATTTATTTGGTACTGTGAAAATATACATTCAGAGTTAAAAGAAAAGCAGAAATATCAAAGGTAATGATATATTTTATTGTTGAATAAAAACATTAATTACACATGAGAGACAGAGAGAGAGAGAGAGAGAGAGAGAGAGAGCAAAAGAGAGTCACAGCTGCACTAACATCATAGCAGCAGTGATATCAGATGCAGTAGGTTTACTAATGGCTTAAACTACACTTCTCTCCAGTTTTTCCCCCTCTCAGGCAGCTGCTAGAGGCAATTAGTCCACTCCTGAGATAGGAGTATCAGGAGTTGGCTCTCTTAGCCCTTAGGCTCGGCTTCTAATAGCAGTTTGCCCACTTCTGGGTAGGAAAGTTCAAAGGTTAGTCTTTCCGAAATCAAGGATGTTACCCTAAAATAGAGGGTCTACATGCTCATATTTATAATGAATATAAATCTGAAAATTGTTAGCAAAATATTAACAAACTAAATTGAATAGGATATTGAAAAGATTCAACATGACCAAGAATAATTTCTCTCAAGGATAGAAGGTTGAACATGCATTAGATCATTAACATCATAGGTAATATTCAAAGAATAAAAAGCAGAAACTAGAGGGGCAGAGCATCATGGCGGACTAGTAGCAGCCTCGTCAGGGCTCTCTTCGAAAATGTTTGATTCTTCAGCTGGGATCCAAACCTGGGACCCCAGTTGGCCTTAAACCCAAACCTACCGTCTCCCCAAATCCACGCTAGCCGGGGGGTCAGGTCTCCCCAACTGCTTTCTACTTGGCAGAGGAACAAAGCACCGCCCTTCCCCCACTCCTAGCTCCCCCTCCCATCGGCTCTTGCCAGGGTGGCTGAGAACCTATCCCTCCCGGGGCCCCCTTCCTCCAGCCTCACTCCAGCAATTCTTGGACTCACTTCTCCCTGAGACCCCCCCCCCCACACACACACACACATACACAGGCAATCGCACTCTGGGGGCAAACTGAACTAGTGCGGTTCCCGGAGCACTCCCTCAGAAGCTGCTGGGCGGGGCCAGCCCTCAGGCACCGGGAAACCTCTGCCAGGGTTGGGAGGACAAAGGCGACTTCGGTGGGTACTGGGGACCATGCGCCACTGATCCTCCAGCGATTCTTGGGCGCACATCTCCCTGAGACCCCCTCCAAATACACAGGCAATCACGTTCTGCGGGCAAGCTGAACTAGCGTGGTTGCCGGAGTGCGCGCAGGACCCTCCGGCACCGGGAAACCTCTGCCAGTGCTGGGAGGGCAAAGGCGGCTCTGGCGGGCACCAGATAGGAGGGCACAGTAAGATGGGAGAACACTGGGCCCTATAGTTGGAGTGCTGGGACTGTGTTTCTACTCCAGCATACCATCTGGGAGCAGGGTGATCCAGTCAGGTAAAAATCTAAGCCTCTCTGGGGACAGAACACCCCAACAGGAAAGACCTTCGTTTAAGATCAAACCTGGTGATCTTTCCATTGGAAGCAAAGCAGGCTGAACAGCACCGCCCAGGGTGCCTGAGTTCCACTCCCCTACCTTGACATGGGAAGAAATCAAAGGAAAAAACCCACAGAAATCAAAGATGGAACTCCCCAACCCAGGGCCCCTAGTCCCTTTATGGAGCAGGAGACTGGCAAAGAAACAGAGGCAACATATACACAATCGCAAAGAGAGAACAATATGACTCCTGACCACAACTGCAATGCAAATATGAAGCAGCTAATGGCTGATATGGAAATTATGAGAAAAGATATGAATGAGATAAAGGTATCTAACTCAAACATAGTCTCCAGAATGAATTTAATGGAGAGAAATATGAGTGAATTCAGAAACACATTAAGTGAATTGAAGATTAATCAACTAAGAGAGGAGCTAGACAACCAAATGATTAAATTTGTTGAGGACCTAAAAAAAACTTAAAAATGATTATCAGGAATCCCAAGCAAAAACAAAATTAGATTGGAAATTAGATCTCACCAAAGAATTGGAGTCTATAAACAAAGTTATAGCAGAAACAAATAATGAAAATGAGATGTTAAAAACCTCCCTTGAATTAATCAGTCCCAGAGTTGAAAATTTTGAGAACAGACTTTCAGAAGTAGAAGACAAATCAAAAGGAATTAATAAGGATGTCATAGGTTTCAATAAATTCAAGAAATCAAGTGAGCAAAACTTGAGGGATCTATGGGATACAATAAAGAGGACCAATATTAGAATCATGGGGATCCCAGAGGCAGAAAAAGCATAGGCTAAGTGCATAGGAAATATCTTCAACAGAATTATTCAAGAAAACTTTCCATATCTAACAAGAGAAAGCCCACTCAACTTTCAAGGGGCCCAGAGAACTCCAAACAAACAGGACATGAAGAGGAACTCTCCAAGACACATCTTAATAAAGATGCCTAACATAGAAAGCAAAGAGAAAATACTCAAAGATGCTAGAGAAAAGCAAACCGTAACTTACAGAGGAAAAGCCATCAGACTTACCTCACACTTCTCATTAGAAACCATGAAAGCCAAAAGGGCTTGGAATAATGCCTTTCAGGGCCTAAAGAAGTATGGCTTTCAACCTAGACTACTCTACCCAGCAAAGCTATCCCTCATGATTGACGGAGAAGTGAAAATGTTCCATGAAGTAAACCAGCTCTACAACTATTTGAACACAAAGCCAAAATTGCAGAAGATCCTGCAAGAGATATCCCACACAGAAGAAATAAGAAATCTACCTCAGAAGAGTACCAGAGACCAGACAAAAAAATTGCAGTCAGTGCGCTAATAACAGCAGCAGAGACAACAACCCCCATTACCCCTTCATCATGGCAGGGCTTAAAGCAAACCTCACAGTTATATCACTGAATATTAATGGACTTAACTCCCCTATAAAAAGACACAGACATGCAGGGTGGATCAGAAAAATGGACCCCTCCATCTGCTGCCTACAGGAAACACACCTTACTTCTAAAGT